>PISX010005514.1:0-107509 GCA_004024625.1 Mellivora capensis | reverse complement strand
AAAACTGGGGGGGAGATGAACCATGAGAGACTATAGACTCTGAAAAACAACCTGAGGGTTTTGAAGGGGCGGGGGGTGGGAGGGTGGGGGAGCCAGGTGGTGGGTATTGTGGAGGGCACGCATTGCATGGAGCACTGGGTGTGGTGTAAAACTATGAACTCTGTTACGCTGAAAAGAAATTTAAAAAAAAAAAAAAAAAGCACATTAAGGGCATTCTTTATTCCTGTTACAGTTTTTTGATCTCCAGCATTTGTTTATGCTTCTTTCTTAGGATTTCTCTCTCTCCACTTACATCCTCCATTTGCTCTAGCATGTGTCTATCAGTTAAGAGCCCCCAGCGTATTAACCGTATCATGTTTAAATTCCTGGTCTGATAATTCCAACATTCCTGCCAGGTCTAGTTTTGATGCTTTTTCTGTCTCTTCTAATTGTGTCTTTGGCCTTTTGGTATGTCCTGTAGTTTTTTCTGGAGACCCAGTTGTGATGTATGGGGCAAAAGGAGCTTCTCTAAATAGGACTCTGGTAATGTGGTGGTGAGGTGTTGGGGAGGGCAAGCGTTCCACAGTTCTAGCTCTGGATTAGCTCCGGGGTTTATAGTGAGCCTGTGCCTTCTGAACTGTGAACTTCATAAGTGTTTCTCAGTATCTTTTCCTCCCCGCCCCTAGGTAGAATAGGAGGGCTAGAGGGGGCTAGAGTGGGTGTTTCCCCTCACTCAACTCAATGAGACTCTTAGACCCCAGCAGGTTAGGCTCTGGCTAACTAAGTTTCCTGGTGGGCAGGTTTGTTAAGAGCAGAGTGCTCAGGTACATTTCACAAAGCTTCTTCTTCTTCTTTTTTTTTTTTTTTAAGATTTTATTCATTTATTTGACAGAGATCACAAGTAGGCAGAGAGGCAGGAAGAGAGATAGAGGTGGAAGCAGGCTCCCTGCTGAGCAGAGAGCCCAATGCGATGTGGGGCTCAATCCCAGAACCCCGAGATCATGACCTGAGCCGAAGGCAGAGGCTTAACCCACTGAGCCACCCAGGCACCCTACATTTCACAAAGCTTCTTTTGCCCCTTCCTCTGTCAGAAGTCCTTGAGGAGAATTTTTTTCTCCCATATTTGTTGTGAAAATCTGGTCAAGTTCCTGGAGATAAATCTCAGAATATTATAGGGACCCCCTATGAATGAGTCAGGAGTTTTGAACTCTCATGCTTGTCCACACTGAGTCTCCAGCAATTAATCAGTTACAGTTCAGGTTTTCCTTCCCCGGGCCCTGGCTCCTGTGGTGATTTCTGCTTGGGAGTCTGTGTTCTATGACACCCTGTATTCACCTAGTCTCCCTAGTCTTGGGGCAGGGCTTTGCCCTGTATCCTTCCCCCTCTTACAAATACAAGCAGAATTATTGATATTTCAGTCTGTTCAGCTTTTCACTTACTGTCTGGATGAAATGGCAACTTCTAAGCTCAGTACTTGTGATACTGGAACCTGGAAGTCCTGGCTAGAGCCTCTAAAGGGTCAGTCTATGCCCCTAATTCAAATGACACAGGAGAAAAGTACAAATCTTCCGTAGATGTTCCTACAGCCCCCCTTGCTGGCTGCCCAGTCCATTTGGCCGGGCCTGGAAACCACACGTGGGCTCAGAGGAACAGAGGCAGCCGATGGTACTGCATACATCTCTTTTCCAGTGTTTTCAAAGAAAAAAGTAAGGGACTCAGCCAGGATTATGCTTCCAAATCCCCGAGGCCGCAAATTGGTTCTCTTTACTCTCCTCAATGACACAAGGATACTTGATCAGTCTTTCTCAACCCCACCCTGGTATGATTTAATACTTGGTATTTCATCATCATTTCAGCATCATCCTTGCTGCTCACCTATCTTTGTAGTATTGGTCAAGTGTCTCTCTTTTAATTCACATGGAAATCAACATTAACCATGGGCATCACTCAGAGGGATGTGTGACACCCAAGCCCCTACAGCAGACCCTTAAATTCCACACGTTGTCACAATGATGTAGGCTGTGTACTTCCAGCCCCTCAATTGTATTTTGTTTTTATCCCCTTAGTAAAGATGAACAACAGGGAATCCCCTGTTTTCCTTCCAAGATTCATCATACATTTCCTTCACAATTACAATTCTCTGATTTGATCTTCATGGTTGTAATTATAATAGCAGAGCTTTGGGACTTGTTTCTGAACATTTGAGCAAATTAAAATAAAGCCACCAAATACAAAGATTTGTTCTGCCAATGAGCAGCTTAGAGAAAATCACCATATATATTTTATCCCCAGAATACCTATTTTCAAGAATTTAAACCCAGAAAAAAGGTGAACTGAGCCCTGAAATGTTGGTAAACCTCATTTCAACATTCTTGAGTGATTTATAAGGCTCCCCTGAAATCCTCCAGCGTCCTCATCATAACCATCAATCACATTTAGGGAACAGATGCTCAGAAGTGACAGTCTGGAGAGAATTCTAGTTAACGGAATGTCAGCTGATTCAAGAGTTCACTCTCCGGGCAGTGTTTCAGGCACCTGGAGGAACTTCTCCAAATACTGACACCGACGCCCATCCCTTCATCTGAGATACATGCGCACTCACTGACCTGTCTGAAACTTCCCTCTTGTGCCTGCACTCAACTCCTGGCAGCATCTGGACCCCATTGTCACCACCTGGGTCATAATTTTAGAAAAACATGATGCTTAGTAAAACTGATACGATTATGATACAAAGAGCTGTCCACATCATAATATACGTGTAATGGGAAGAGACAGGAACTTACCTTTCCCAAAGAAGCTCCGATTTCCTCGGTGATGCCTGCTTCCTGGACCAATTGCTCAGACAGCAACATGGCTCATCTTTTTCTTGTCAACCAAGCATGACGTGCTGAGAGGCAGAGATACCTTGATTTCCCATGTATCCTAAATGATTGAAGAAAGTAGAAAAGTCTATGATCATGAGGGCTCCTGCTTACCAGGACCTGGGTGTGGGGACGTGATTGTGCCTGTTCATCTGCAGGGCCATTCCCTGCTTCAGTGCTTTTTCCAGCCTTTCATCCTTACCCACGTCAATTGCACATACCCGTTGACACATGTGTACACCTTCCACCGTCCACTGGCAGCATATGACTTTAAGAGCTTGGAAACTAGTGTGCAGATTCCTTGGGAAAGTTACTTACTCCTTTTGAGCCTCTGTTTCCTGTAAGATGGAGATAATGAAAGCTAACTTGCAGAAGCTCTGTGTCTGGCACGTAGCCGGTGCTCCAGAACTGGAAACCGTCATTGGCAGTTCCCCTCTCCCTTGAGTATTTGACTGTTCTAATTGCCCAATAAGGTCACGCCATGTTTCTTTCAAGCTGTACCTCATGAAGCAAGGTCATATGAACTCCATGGGGTTCTGTCATACAGGACACACCAGAACATGCTCAATCAGCTTGTCAGTTAAGAGGCCAGATCTCAGCAATTGATTTATTTAAGACTTATCCTGTGTTTAGGACAATAGTTCATGCGATCTGTTCAAGTTCAGAGGGAAAAATATAACTGGGAGAAACAAAATTTAATATAAGAAAGGGAGGATATTCATCTCATTATAAGCTCAAAAGAAAGGAATTTTTCAAGGGATATCATTGATTTTAATTAACTAGATACATGTTCTAATGATGGTTTGATTTGTAAACTGGCTAATTTGTGAAGGAACATAGATGTGTGAGATATATATATGTATGTATATATGTGTATGTCTATACATATGTATATGTATACATATACATATGTATATATGTATATACATATATATGTGTGTATGTATGTATACACACACACACACATATATACATATATATTTTTTTTTCACAATTTCTTTTCCTGTGACCCTAGGTGTTTCTGTTATAACACAAGACTATAGAGCTGAAAGGACTCTTCTAGTCCCACAGCCAAACAAAGCTCTCTCTACTTTATTGATGGTTTTACCTCTACTGCCCCTCTCCTCTCTGGTTCCCCTGCTCTGGGAATAGTCCACAAAGGAACTAACATAGCTTCCATAGCCCAGTGTCACCCTGTCCCATTTAGCAAACTCATGTGAGCTCATTAGTTTACTGAAACCCACGCCAAGTCAGGACAGAATGTCTACAACATTTAACTTAGAAGTATGGAATTATTCCGGCCTCTTTCCCTAAGCCCCTCTTGGAAAGGTATAAGATCAAGTTATTCTGTGCTGCTGCTTCAGATTTATTAGCAAAAATTTCTCAGTGCAGGTTTGATGATCAGTTTTATAAATTTAGATACTTTAAAAAAAACTTTGACCTCAGAGGGGGCTCAGGGGGCTCAGTGGGTTAAGTCTCTACCTTGGTGCAGGCCATGATTTTGGAGTCCCGGATGGAGCCCCATATGGATCCCCATGTGAGCCGCACATCACCACATGAGCCCCCCACGGGGCTCCCTGTTCAGCAGAGTGTCTGCCTCTCCCCCTCCCCCTGCTCCTCCCTCTGTTCCTGCTCTCTCCCAAACAAATACATAAAATCTTCAAAAGAAGTTTTTGACCTCAGGGTGTATTAGTCTCTGCAAGAGAGACTCACCTAAGTGACCATAACAATAGATAGATCTATAGGCTAGATCACCTATATATTAATTTTTAGGGGAATTTAGATGCAGCTAGAGAAGCCATGTCTGATCACCAATAATTGACAATCCCTCAGTTAAGGGCTAGTCCTACTGAGGAAAGGTTGAGATGAAATAGAATGTTGTTTAACGATATGGCATCAGAACAATCCATATTAGATGTCCCTGAGGCAGTGGTTTTCAGTCAGGAGTGATGTTAGTCCCGAGGAGATATTTGGTAATGTCTGGAGACAGTTTGGGTTGTCACAGTGGGGAGGGGGTACCCCAGGCATCTAGTGAACAAAGGCCAGGGATGCCGGGGAACGTCGCACAATGCATAGGGCAGTCCCCACAGCAAAGAATTATCCTCCCCAAAGTGTAAACGGTGCTGAAGTGAAGAGACCTGCTTTAAGAGGTGGTTCAACTCAAGTCTTAAACTTTTGTCATATGTCTCTTTGGCATAGAGGCCAAACACAACAAAGTATCACCAGCAAAACTACTCAATAAATCAAATTAAATGATTAACTTCCCTATGGGACCATTAAAATGCCAGCTATCAAATGTCCTAGTTTTTCCCCAGAACAAACAGTGAGTGCTTTCTGGCACATATTTTTCTTCTGTTGAATGAGAGATGACAACATCATTTAAGAATACTGTATGTATTTCCTTTTAGGCAACATTTGTATAAGAGGAGGGTCAGCTGGGAGGAAAATCTTCTGGTTCTGATCAAGCCATAAAAGGGGAAAAAACATACACCCCGGGCTGGATGAATGTATAGAAAACTGTCCATAATCAATAACAAATCATTACCTAATACCTCATGAAGGTTTTGGAGTTAGAAAGGTAAGCTTTCTCTTAAAGAATGTTCTGCTATAGTTTAGGGAACACAAGCTTTCTCATAAAAGCTTTTGTAGTGAGAAGGAGAGGGGCTGGGCTGAAGGCCGGGATCTGGGTGGTCACAGCTGTAGGTGGGAGGCAGCTGGTGAGCCAGGGAAGAATAAGAGGCTTTGGGGACGTGAGGCTTGGAGGAGCTGGAAAGGACACAGCCCTTGGATGGGATTACTGTGGGCCTATCTCCAACTTTACTGAACAGCGGTCCATCCGCTATCCTCTCAGACCAGTCACAAGAGTCAAGCAAGTTGATCCCAGCTGATCCAATCCAACAAAGCAGCACTTGCTCCTAGCTCCATACCCAGAACTGGCAGAGCCCAAGGAGACTCACAAAGAAGTGAAGCCCAACCCAGGGCAGCAATGCTGACGTCAGGGGATAGTGGGAGGTCTGGGGCAGCATGCGGGCACAGAGCTGGGAGGTACTAGAGGACACCTCTGACCTCCATCTCTATTTCTATAAAATGAGGAAGTCAGGTGAGATCACAGACGAGGTTCTTTCCAACTCTGAAAGTGTCTGGTTTTATCATTCATTTCTATTACCTATTATAAATCAGCTAGTGCCTACAGAAATTGCTGCTGAAGATTGGAAATCCCAACCCTTCTCCCCTTGGCTGTATCCCCGGGTACACAGAAGTGGTCCCAACATCCTCTATGTTGCGTGACTTTCTGCCCCTGGTCGACATGATGGATGATCCAGGAGGGCACTTGGCCTAAAAAAGTAAAAGGAGTTTTTCTTCGCAGGAACATTAAGCTGGGAACTGAAAGACACCCAGCCTGGGGCCAGAGGAATGGAGTCATGCTCCCAGTGGGGCTTTGGAGAGGATATCTCTGAATGCTGCTGCTATGTGGGGGTTCCGGAGCTGCCCTTCTGGAGCCTTGGTGGCTCATGTGTGTTGCTAATTCTCTGATATTCCAGTATTATTCCCCTAAGTCCCACTTTTCACGTATGCTAACCAGAGTCTGTTGCTGCTGCTTGCTACCACAGGACTTAAATGGGTACTTTCATGAATCAAAGCCTCATCAGAGATAAACCCAGCCATAGGAGGGGCCCCAGTCTGAGGGAGTTTACATCCTATGGAGGAGAGAAGACACACACACCAATAACCATCACATGAGGATAACAGAGTGGGGTCACAGAGGCACAATATATTGACTTCAGTGATTGAGGAAGGCATCCCATAAAGGAGCACTGTAGCTGGGCCTCGAGGGATGGGCAGGAATTTGGCAGGAGGGATGGGGGAGGGAAACTCCAAGCAGAGTAGACACTGCAAACAAAGGCACTGGGGTGCAGATCGGGGGAGAGGGGGTGGGAAGAGGAAGAAATGGGATTTGGCTGCAGCATGGCAGCAGGCTGAATAAAGCTCAGACAGCGGCTTAGGGCAAGATGCTTTCCCGGCAAGATTTTTTGTGGCCCCTCTAATAATACAGCCTTGGAATAAAAACGTGGCTTCATATATTAACTTCTGTTTTTTGCTCACAGGATTTTTTTTCCCTTTTTTTTTTTTTTTTAAACTTAAAGAAGATAAGAAAGATGCACTGAAAAGTACTAAACATTGGCCAAAGGAAAAGACACAAAAAAGGGAAAGCCATCTAGTGCTCGTGGATCAAAAGACTTGATCTTGTTAAGATGTCAAACCTATCCAAGGCAATATACAGATTTGGTGCAATCCCTATCAAAATTCCCATTGTCATATTTATGGAAATTTTTAAAAAAGACAATAGAATTTGCATGGAACTACAGTATTTTCTTCTACTTCTTGACCTTCTTCCGCTCAATCACCCAGACATTCCACACTTTCCCTCAGGTTAGGGATGAGATCACAGAAAGCAGAGAAAACAGCTGTCAATTCTTGGGTTCTGAGTTTCCAAATACCAACATTCAAGAAGGGACAATAGTTAAGAGAGAAAACAGAACCGCAGCAGAGAGACACACCTAAAGAGAACTAGTGCAATAAATACCATTTTAATCCTAATAAAAAATAAAGACGTAAGGACCTATTTAGCCAGAGCAGCTCCATCTGGTTAAACAGTGATTTTGTTGTTTATGCAGTAAAACTTAAACTGACCCTGCCCCCCCCACCCCCCCAGGGAACTTACTTAAAAGCAAGTCCGGGAAACCAGTCCCAGGTAACAAAGCCCAAATACAAGGGCGGGTCAGGCCAGGTGGAGACATCCAATCAGTGGGGTGCGCATACTGTCTCCCTAGCTACCAAGGAGTGTGGGCCCCACCTTTTGGGCGCCAATTCTGACCAAGGTGATAGGCTAGTTCAAATATCTACTAGGGTAAATTGTAATTCAATTGGCCACCTGTGTGTGACCTAGCATGACTGTGCAGCTTTCTCTGTGTGCTAAAATCTCATTGGCCACCTGTGTGTGGCCAGGCCCAACCACATGGCCTTTGCCCTTAAAAGCTAGTCTGTAAGGCAGAGAGGGGTCCCCTCTTTGCAAGAGACGGCCCTGGCCAGTCAGTTTGATTCTCGATGCTTGGTGTAAAATAAAGCTTTGCTTGACCTTCGCTTTGTATCAGTCTCGCTCCTTTGACCATGGACCCAACAAAAGAGGCACCATGTCAAGGAATCGGGACTGGCTGTGGGTTGCTGCTAATCCAAGTGGCTTCCTTCCAGGCCACTTTGAATCACAAATGAAGCCAGATTATCCATCACCAAGGAGCAGCTCAGAGCTACAGGGTTTTAGGAAACCCATTCCTGAGCATTACATCCTGACTGGCCTTTAGAAAAACCCCATTTCTCTGATCTCCTCTTGCTCACTCTCTCTCGAGCCCCTCCATCTTCGGGCCCTTCAATGCCAGTGACCTTGGGCCCCCACCTTCAACCGGGCTTCATTTTTGACTGAACCTAGAGATGTCTCTGGCAACTTTTCTTCCAAGGTCAACGCCCATACCTCCAGACTTGACAGGAGCCTGTTCTTGTGGCTGCCCTCGTTCTCAGTGCCTCCCATCCATTCTCCCACTGCAGCCCTGCTAGCGAGCTGAACATGGACACAGGGGCCACCCAGGCACTCGCTCTCTCTCTCTCTCAAATAAATAAATAAATAAATAAATCTTCTTAAAGAATTGCCTCTAACATAGAAGTTGAGATATCACTCAATCCTAGTTAGCTATAAAATCTGCCAATCTCTCCAACAACAGAAAAGACAGTGCCCTCTGGTCATTTGGAGTGGGCTGCTAGAGTCAAAACTTCTGGGTTTACATCCAGACTCCACTACTTACAAGCCCAGTGTAGCCCAAGACAAGTCAGTTAACCTCTCTGTGCCTTAATATCTCAAATGAAAAATGAGGGTATGAATAGTACCTACCTAAAGGGTTGTTTTGTGGATTCAATGACTGAAGTGCAAAGCGCTTAGGACAGCACTGGACACATACTTGTCTCCCAAATATTGCCCGCTGTTGGTACATGGGGAAGGTCTTTGCCTTCCAACCTACGGCTAAGAAACTCAGTGTAAACCTGACCTTGTAAACAGATATGTGAGGCTAACATGAAAATAGGAATTTCAGAGCTGTAAAGGTATCTTCAAAGAATTTTAAAGGACTTTCTTAAAAGGAATCAGGAAAGTAGAGTTAAGGCAGTAGTTCTCAATATTGGCTCCAGGAGACACTGAGCAGTGTCCAGAAACGATTTTGGTTGTCATAACTCAGGAAACGTTATTGGAATCCACTGAGGAGGCCAGGGATTCTGCTGAACAACCTACAGGCACAGGACAGAGCCTCACAATGAAGAATTACCTGGACAAAACATCCATCATGCCAACTTAATAAAAGAGGATTCCACTCTGAACCTGAGACCCCCGAACTTCCAGGCCAGGGACACTTGAGCCTTTCTATCATCCTGACTCCCCCAGGTGACTAAAACCAAATACGCAGCTGGCGGTGATCACGGAGCATGGTGTACCCTCTCCCCATGTTCCAGCCCCAGAGGCAGCTCTGACATCAGCAACATACCAACTCCACCAGCATCCTCTGGGATAACATGTTTTAAAATGTTTACAAAGTAACTGGGAAGGGCAAAGAATCCTAGAACATTTGCAAAAACATCCGCTCGTGTCCATTTGTTCTCGGAATTCATGACCAGCATTAGAGCCACAAAGAACAGGGCTGGTGTTCCAGGTACCAGTACACAACCAGGACATGAAGCCCCTGCCCTGCGGCCACGGCATGGTGCTTTACACGTTGTCCTCGCCAAGGTCAGGTACTGTCATCATTACTTTGTTAGATACTGTGGCATGGGTGTTGCCCCCTAAAAGCGATAGTCACACCATTTCATGTCCCGAAAATCCTCTTGTTAATATGCACTTAATGCCCACTCCACTTAAGGCGTAGGAGATTTCCCCCTCCAGTTGGTCAATGTTATTTTTCACATTTCCGACAGGAACTCTCATATTAATTATTACTAAGCCAAATCCATTCACTTGAAAGCCATCCACTGATTTATTCATCTTTCATTCATCAATTCATTACTGTTCACTGAACCCCTAGAAAATGAGTTGTATCACCACATCCTGGGGGCAAACGTATGACAGGTCTTGTACTTAAGGTTACAAAAATGAAAATAGCTCACAATCCAATTAGCAGAGATGCAACTGTTTCAAAAACTATTGCATACCCTATGACTTGGTAATTCCAACTTTCAGGAGCAAGAGAAGTGCTCATATGAGTGCATAGATACAGGCACAAAAATGTTCAGTGTAGTGTTAAGTGAGAAGAAGCTGGAAACAACCCAAGTGCCAACCAATAGAGTAATTGCTAAATAAAATGTAACTTAAGCATACCATGGAATTTGATGCAATAGTTAATAGGAAGGATCTACTTCTACATGTTACAATACACATAGATCTCTAAGACATACAGTCTTAGAGGGAAGACACATCAAACTCAGAGCAATGATTACTTCTGGGCACATGGGAGGAGAGGGAATATGGATTAGGAGTGGTGGTCAAAGAAGACTTAACTTTATTGCAAATAGTTTATTTTGGAGCACCTGGGTGGCACAGTCAGTTAAGCATCTGCCCTTGGCTGGGGTCATGATCCCAGGGTCCTGGGATTGAGCCCCATGCTTAGATTCCTACTCAGTGGGAGCTGGCTTCTCCCTCTGTTGCTCCCCCTGTCTGTGCTCTCTCTCTGTCAAATAAATAAAATTCTTAAAAAAAAAAAAAAGAAGAGGAAATAGTATTTTTCTAGAAAAGGATTAATTGTGCTGCTCATACATCTGCATATAAAACTAAATTTTAAAAAGCCCCACAAACCACTGCAACTGTAAGGCAAAGCGGTAGTTAGTATAAAGAAGCGAAGGCTCTGCTCTGCTTGGGTGCATCTAGAAAGACCTCCCAGGAAAAGCAACATGTGAACTGAGTCTGTGAAAGCTGAGAGGGAGGTGGGGATTATTACATACAGGGGACAGCAAAGATGCAGAGAGAACCCCCCCCCACCCCCCACCTTGGAACATTTCCACATGACTGACCCATTCAGTAGAGAGGAGTGGACTGACCCTGGAGGAGACACACACATTTGGGACGTGAGACTACTGGAAAATGAATGCTTTCATATATCTTACAGAGAGGTTTTGAATTTTCTTCCATAAGCAATGGAAAGCCTACAAATGAGGATTGACATGACCAGATGTTGAGTTTAGAAATATCAATCAAGCAAGTGATTTTTCACTCCTGAGGCTGCAGAGGACAGATGTGCCCATTACCCAAGCCATCTATAGCATCCCATCAAACCACCACACTGGCTTCCCTTCTGCTGCCTCGCACATAGGGACCCACAAGAATTATTTGTATAAAGATTGTCAAGCATAAAGGAGAGTGCAAAGTAAAATAACAAACATATGTACAACACTGAGGTTTTAATTATTTTTTAGTAATAATACACCATACATATGGAAGAGGGCACAAATCTTAGGCGTAAGTCTGATGATGCCTATTTACAAAGCAAACATCGCCAGTTAATGAGAACAGAAATCAAGAGAAAAAAATACTAGCATTCCAGGCGTGTCTCTCCTGACCACTTCCAGAAATTGCACTCCTGAAAGGTAACCACTATGCTGACTTCATCTGGAATTGATTTTTGAGAATAATGCGATGAATCAAGGTTTCTTTTCTTTTTTTCACGCTATCAAATTAGTCCAGCTTTGTTTATTGACAAGGCCATTTTTTCTCCTCTGTGTGGCAATGTTGATAATTTTTAAAATGCCTTTCTGAATTTAACTACTATTTTACCTGGAAATTTTTCATATATTCCTTAAAGTTACATTAGGTCTGTAATTTTATTTCCTTATCATAGTTTTATTAACCTTAATAAAATTGGTTGGGTAACTATTTCTTCTTTTTAAATTCTCAGATACACAGTTGGCCCTTGTACAACACAGGTTTGAGCTGTACAGATCCACTTATACATGGATTTTTTATATATATAAACATAGTACAGTATTGTAAGTGTATTTTCTCTTACAATTTTCTTAATAACATTTTTCTCTAGCTTACTTTATTCTAAAAATATATAGTACATAACACATATAACATACAAAATATGTGTCAATTAACTGTTGCCAGTCAGGCTTCTTCTCACCAGTAGGCTATTCATTGTTAACTTTGCAGGGAGTCAAAAGTTATTCTTAGGGGGCGCCTGGGTGGCTCAGTGGGTTGGGGCCTCTGCCTTTGGCTCAGGTCATGGTCCCGGGGTCCTGGGATCGAGCCCCGCATCGGGCTCTCTGCTCCACAGAAAGCCTGCTTCCTCCTCTCTCTCTCTGCCTGCCTCTCTGCCTACTTGTGATCTCTGTCTGTCAATAAATAAATAAAAAAAAATCTTAAAAAAAAAAAAGTTATTCTTAGGTTGTCAACTACATGGGGGATTAGTGCCCTAACCTACCCCGTGTTATTCAAAGACCAACTGCTTTTTACAGTTGCCTTATGGTTTGGTCAAATTCATTTCTAAATTTATCTTGAGTATTTGGGAAAGAGCAAGGGAAGATTTTGACTGATTAGGTTTTCTCCATAGTATTTGGTTAATTCAAGTGTCTATTTTTTTTTTCTTAATATGGATCCGTAATCAAAGGAGCGAGACTGATACAAAGCGAAGATCAAGCAAAGCTTTATTTCACACCAAGCATCGAGAATCAAACCGACTGGTCGGGGCCGCCTCTTACAGAGAGGGTGACCTCTCCCTGCCTTACTGACTAACTTTAAAAAGGCAAAGGCCATGTGGTTGGGCCTGGCCACACATAGGTGGCCAATGAGATTGCAACACACAGAGAAAGCTGCACAGTCATGCTAGGTCACACACGGGTGGCCAATTGAATTACAATTCACCCCATAGTAGCTATTTGAACTAGCCTATCACCTTGGTCAGATTTGGCGCCCAAAAGGCGGGGCCCACACTCCTTGGTAGCTAGGGAGACAGTATGCGCATCCCACTGACTGGATGTCTCCACCTGGCCTGACCCACCCTTGTATTTGGGCTCTGTTACCTGGGACTGGTTTCCGGATTTGCTTTTAAGTAAGTCCCCGGGGGGGGGGGGGGGGGGGGGGGGGGGGGGGGGGGGGGGGGGGGGGGGGGGGGGGGGGGGACAGGGGCAGTTTAAGTTTTACTGCATAAACAACAAAATGGCAAAATGGCTGTTCAACCGAGATGAAATCACTCTGGCTAAATAGGCCCTTACATTATAATTTTGGTTATTTTGAAAATTTTAGAAAATTCATCATTTTGGAGATGCCTGGGTGGCTCAGTCAGTTATACATCTGCCTTTGGCTCAGGTCATGATCTCAGGGTCCTGGGATTGAATCCTACATTAGGCTCCTTGCTAGCAGGGAGCCTACTTCTCCCTCTGCCTGCTGCTTCCCTTCTTGTACTATCTCCCTCTCTGACAAATAAACAAATAAAATCTTAGAAAAAAAGAAAAAAGAAAATTCACCATTTCATCGACATTTTCATATTTATTGACATAGAGTTGATCATAGTATTTTCTCATAATTAAAAAAAACCTCTACTGTGTTTGTCTATGTTTTTAAAAAGCAAATTTAATTTTTATTTTTATTTTTTAAAGATTTCTGTATTTTAGAGAGAAAGAGAGAGAGAGAGAGCCAGCAGTGGAGCGGCAGAGGAAGAGGGAGTGAACCTCAAGTAGACTCCCCACTGAGCAGGAAGCCCAACACGGGGCTCGATCCCCCACCCTAAGTCATGACCTAAACTGAAACCAAGAGTCAGATGCTTAGCTGACTGAGCCACCCAGGTGTCCCCCTGTCCCCCAAAAAAGCAAATATACTTTTTAAATTGAAGGAAAATTTGCATAGAATGAGATTCATTAAGTGCAGAATCCATTCATTTTTTATAAATGTACACACATATATAACTACCACCTCAACCCAGAAAATTTCCTATGCTCCACTTGCAGTAAATCTGTGTCCCCTTATAGGCAATCGCTGCTTGTGTATTACTATAGTAATCTAGAACAGATGCTGACTATTCTTGAACTTCATATAAATGGAATGACCAGTACGTATGTATGCACAGTATGAACAGTATGTCTTTTGTTTCTTGCTTCTTTTGTTCAACATAATGTCTTTGTGATTCATCCACATTGCTGTTTGTATCAGTAATTTCTTCTGAGCAATATTGTGTTGTTTGCCTACACGACAGTTTTTGTCTGTCCACTGTCCTGTTAATGGCATTCTGATTGTTTTCTTTGGGGAGCACTTTGAATAATGTTACCATAAACATTTTTGCACAGGCCTTTTTTATTTATCTTGGTTAAATAGCCAGAATTTGATTACTGGGTTATAGGTATATTATACCGATAAGTGGTAAAACCAGGACTGACTCTAGATCTGTCTGCTTCCAAAGCCCCATGACCTCCAGATTAATTTGATCTCTGGTCCTTGCTCTGTCACTAACTAGTGGTAGGATTAGGAATAATTTGCTTTTCTGGGTCTCAGTTTCCTCATTTGTAAAACGAGTAGGTTGGACAAGATGATTTTCAAGTTCTTTTCTTCCTCTAATATTTCAAGGTGTATTAAGGCAAATTTAATTGTGTCACTGTTTCTGAATCATTCCTTGGGACCACGGGGGCTCACTTCTGGCCTTCAGAAAGGTTTCCCAGCATTGCTACAGAGTGATAAGAGACTTGTATCTTACCTCAGGTACCTGTAGCTATTCCACGAGCCAATCTTGGCCCAACTTCTTGACTTCTTTGCTGCTTCAAACCTTAATAGACCTCAGATAGTAAAATTATTACATATGCAAAATAACCTGTATGTAGTCTTTAAAAAGAAGGTAATCATCTCCACTTGACCCTTTGAATGGAGAGGAGAAATGGCTCTTACTAGAAGGGTTAAACCCAGTTGCCCAGGGCAGGCACTTCTCTATTCACAGCTTGAAAGGGTGAGGAGTCCAGATGTGGGAGCTCAATGCATACTCTGGGGAGAAAAGAGGAACTCTAAAAGGTAAAAACCTTCATGAAGAAAGCTGTAGAGAAAGAATAAGTCTAAAAGTCCGTGTTTTGGGATGCCTGGGTGGCTCAGTTGGTTAAGCCACTGCCTTCGGCTCAGGTCGTGGACCCAGGGTCCTGAGATTGAGTCCCGCATCAGGCTCCTTGCTCAGTGGGGAGCCTGCTTCTCTCTCTGCCTCTGCCTGCCACTCAGCCTGTTTGTGTGTTCTCTCTCTGACAAATAAATAAATAAAATCTTTAAAAAAAAAAGTCCATGTATTGAAACCAGACAGAGGTGATGATTGTGCAACACTGTGAATGTGCTAGATGCCGTTGTATTGTCCATTTTATAATGGTTAAATATGGTGGGGAGATCAGGGAAGTCTGCTGTAACAGTTAAACGCTGTCTGCACAAAACAATTGGATTCTAACATTCTCTATTCATTCTCCACTAAATTTTCGATAAAGAGATTAGAGTTGGGCTTCTAGAGTAAAATGAGGCCCAAAGTGTGAAAACTGTAGAGTGAACAGCCTGGGCTCCATGCAGGGATCACTGCTGTTTTCCCAGTCTGCAATGTCTGAGGTTAAAGGGGGCTCTCTCGGCTGGGGGGAGCGCTCACCTGCCGCCGCAAGCATGGCGGTGCACTGGAAATGCACTTGGCGCTGAGAAGTGGCCAACAAGCAGACCGGCTGGAGTGGTTCAAAGGCTTTACCAACCCCAGCTCTGACTCACAGTCCTTCCCATTGGTGAACTGTCCAGGCCTTTCATCTTACCCACAAATGCCTTCCTTGCATAGACGATCTCATTAAGGAATGGAGAAGCTTACATACCCAGAGGGCTTTGCCATTAGATGGTTATAAGTCACATTTCCCCAGGGTCAGAAGGGTTTTCTTGAGCACACTTGGATTCTCCTCTGATGCAAGAGGGTTAGAAGCCTAGGTGTGAAAACACCACTTCAGATAGCAGGAAGGGCAATTATTTCCGATGAGAATGGCAACTGCTCTTTGTTACAGTTATTTTTGCTGTGAAGGACCCCAAACTTGATGGGATAAAAATACAGCCACGATTCTGTTTGGTCCATGATGTCTGGGGCCTCAGCTGCACACCTGACTACTGGGGGTGACTCAGTGATGGAGGGCCGGGCTCACCTCGGGGCTTCTTTGCTCACATGTCCCGTGCTTGGAAGGGGCTGCGGACAAGAGCGCCTCCCTGTGGCTTCTCCTGGTGGCCTGGGCTTCCTCACTGTGTGGTACCCTTGTCACAGCTGGGCTCCAAGAGAGAGCATCCCAGCAGATGAGGCAGAAGCTGCGTTACATTTTATGATCTAGTCTCCAAAGTCACTATATAGCCTCATTTCAGCTGTGCTCTGTTGGGTGATGAGCGAGGCATAGATCCAGCCGCATTCCGATGGAGGAGGCTTAAACATCTTCTGCTCGATGGGTGAGTGGCAAGGCCGTGCTGGAAAAGAGCATGCGGGATGGAAGGTATTTGCCCAGCCACCTCCAGAGGCTGTGACCTGCTACACTGTTAAAATCTATAACACCACCAAGATGCCCCTTACATCTCCCCAAACTCTACTTTTCCTTCCTCCTGCCCTTCTGGAACCACTTGGCTCCCTGTCCTGCTCATTATAGACAGCAACATTGTGCAAGTCAGTTTTCTTTTTTCTACTGTCACTTACAGCTATTTCCACCTCAAGATACCCACTCTTTCACTCTTTCATCTCCTTTCTGATTCCCTTGTTTCTTCCTCTCTTTCCTCTCCCTTTCTTTGTTCCATTTATCATTGGGGGAGAAACTCTCAACTCTTAGAATGAATGATACCAAGCTGCTGGGAGAAAAGATACAAATTTGGAGGAAAAGGAAGCTGGATGCTTTGACATGTTCTTAGATATAAGGAGGAGCAGGGCTCAGGAGGCCTTTTTTTTGGAATCTCTCTTAGCTTTTCTAGGTAGGCTACTATATCTCAAGCACAAGGATTTAAGATAAATCAAAAACTCTTTTGTCATATTGCACTTTAGTTATATCACAGCTTAAATAAGCTTTCATGGTTTGGCCTGGGGATGTAGTGAGTTTGCCAAGTGACTAACCAGTGACTGACAAGTGAGCTTAAAAACCCACAGTCCTCGTAAGCTGGTGGCTTATGCGATGCTCCCAAGGCCCCCACCTTAGCGATTGACCACTTGCTTAGTTAGGTACCTGGATAGCTGGACTCTAGGCCAAGGGAGGAAATCTTGACATGGAAGGAGCTAGCTGCACTCTGCTAAGTGCCATGTGGCCAAATTCTCTGAGCTGCCCTCTGGCTCTCAGCCTCGCCCGTTGGCTTCCACTCACAGCTTCATGACCCAGGTCTGCAGGGAAAGCTGAAAAGACAGATATCCCAGTGGCCCTGAACTAATCAAATTTTACTTTTCAAGGCCCTTTCTGGAATAAACTGCAAACCCCATTAGATTTCTGTGAGTGTGTGTTCCGAATAGAGGCTAAAAGGGATAGGCGTCTATTACTAAACCTACATGAAGCTCTGTACCTCAAAAAGGGTTCACCCAGACTCAGGGGAATGATTGATTTGGAGGAAGTTTAAAGTGTGGGATAAATCCCACAATAGGACTTTTTTTTTCTCTAGCTTTATTGAGATATAACTGATATGTAACATAATATCACTATATGAAATATAAGGTATATAATGTGATTATTTGATATATGCATGTATTACAAAATGATTATACAATAATGTATTGGATGTATAACACATCCATCACCTCCCATAATTTTTTTTTTTTTTTGGTGTGGTGAAATCATTTAAGATTTACTCTCTTAACAACATTCAAGTGTGTATTACAGTTATGTTAACTGTAGTCACCACGCTGTATATTAGACCCCTAGAACTTATTCATCTTATAACTGGAAGTTTGTACTCTTTGACCAACATCTCCCCCATTTCCACCTCTCCCTCAACCCCTGGCATGCCCATTTTACTCTCTTTTTTCATGAGCCTGGCTTTTTCTTTTTTAAGATTATACGTGAAAGTGAGACACACAATATTTGTCTTTCTCTATTTCACTTAGCATAATGCGCTTGAGGTCCACCCATGTTGTCACAGGTGTCAGGATTTCCTTCTTTTTCATGGCCAAATAATATTCCACTGTGAGGGGGTACATATATCCATCTCACATTTTCTTTATCCGCTCACCCCATCAATGGACACTTGGGTTGCTTCCATGTCTTGGCTATTGTGAACAATGCTGCAGTGAACATGAGGGTACAAAGGTCTCTTCAATATAGTGACTTTATTTCTTTCAGATACATATCCAGAAGTGGGATTGCAGGATCATAGGGTAGTTCTAATTTTAACTTTTTGAGGAACCACCATACTATTTTCCAGAGTGGCTGCACCAATTTACATTCTACCAACAATGCACTTGGGTTCTCTTTCCTGTACACCGTGATAGGATTTTGCAAGTACTTACTAAGCTAAACCTTCTGGTTATTGGACCTAACCTAAAGGCAACTGTAACACTCTGACAGGATTGCGTGTTGTGCAAATGTGACACAATAATTTGAAATTATAGAAAAAGAAAACAATTGATAATGGCGTATTGCCACTCACACACAAAGTGATCTCCAATTTGCCAATGAAACAAAAGCATGAAATCATAGGGTTTATTTTTTTCAAGATTCCACAGGATCTTGAGCTTAGGGTTATAAGGAACAACAGAGCATTATGAAAATCTCTAGCAGAGTCCCCACTTGAAGGCTATCTCTTATCATCAAGTAAGTGCCTACACGCCAAAGAAGTAGCCGTTCAGTCTTGAGAAGACAAGAATTATGTCCTCAGTATTTCTCATATTCTTCATATTGTGTAGTGAAATAAGTGATCGATCTTGTCTGCTTCTTCACTAGTAAAGTGTGCACATTCTGTCATTGCATAGGTCCTGGCTCGTCAATGTCCCCTGTGACCACATATTCCCCCCTGAATTGCAGTAAAGTCCAAAAACGATCTCCTATGGAGATCACTTTAAATACCGCGCTATTCCCAGTAGCTTTCTATTAAAGGCCCATTTGTATCAGGGAATAATTTTCTACTTGGAAAGCAATAGGCACAACTTCCATTTATTTTAAAGAGAAAAAAAAAATGTCAGCACTAACAGGTTGGGAGTCTCCTGCTGGGATGTTAGGTTACTGAATTATTCTCCTCCAAGCTATTTGTAGACCCATTAATTGAGAAATTAGAGAAATAAGGGCACAGACGCCTATGTAATTAAACTGCCCATTTCGCCTTCCTTTACCAAAGCAGTTTCCAAGGATGTTAATTGGCTGGAGAGTTTCTCAGCTGCCTGCTTGCACTGCTCCCACCCTGAAACTGGGGGGGGGGGGGGGGGGGGGGGGGAGCACATTTCTTTTCTTTTCTTTTTTTTTTTAAGCAGACTTAGCACTTTGAAGAGTTAATTACAAATCCAAGGAATATTTCTGTTTGGTGTGCCTCTGGGCGCATGGGATGCTAATGGCCCCTTCCTGCCATTAAATGATAAAAACTTCCTATTGGATTTTCTGGATTGCCCAGGGCTGAGGGGAGAGGCCTTCCTAAAAGCAGATTGTGCCTTTGTTTTTCCATAAGCCATTAATTTCCTCACTCTTTTGCTTTATAAGGAAACCATTTGATTTCTGCGTCTGCAGTTCTCCCAGCCTGGTGCCTGCCATTCGTCACCCCCAAGCGTCCTGGTGCTTCTGCAGACGCATTGCCCTTCTGATGAGAGTTCTGGGAGAAATGCCCACCCCCATCCTTGGCTTCTTTGTGTCTCTATCAACCCTGACTCATTCCTCTTGGTGTTTCATTGTCCCTTTTCTCCTGACTTTAATTTCTAAGGAAGAAAACACATAAACACTTTCCTCTAGGGGAAAAACATATAGATAAATGACAAAAAGGAAGAGAGAAAGTGTGTTTTGTGCAGTTTTAAAGCAACTAGCCATGATGACTGACAACCAAGCTTTTAATATTTTGTATATTGACAGTTGACAGCAACTATTTATTTGTCCCAGATCTTGTGAGGCAGCCTCAGTTTCAAATTGTCTTCCCTGTTGCTGTCTCCTCAGATACAAGTGTTCACAAACAAGAAAGGAAAAAAAAAACAAACCACCTCCTTTGTTGATTAATATAACCTGATTTTTAATGTCAAAATATATAAACAAGATGATCATCTGAATGTGCACGAATAAAGGTTAATATTAAAATTAAATAACAGAGAGTCAAATCTAACATTAAATTTTTTACATGCATATGTCTGCACACGCATACACAAGCACATCATTTCTTTGCACGGTAGAGGCAAATAATAAGCAGGCCAATAAATAAGTATAATTAGACACATCGTCAAATTAAAAAAAAAAAAAGTACAAGCTTTGGAACCAAACACACCTGGGACGGTATCCCGTCTGTCACTTAGGAGCAAGCTCCCACCTCACATGCCTGAGCCTCAGCTGCCGCATCTGAAAGGACAATATGACATTTGCCTGACAGGGTAGTTGTTAGATGAAACGAGCTGAGATTTATGAAGTCCCTAGCACAGCGCCTAGCAGATAGAATTGCTTTTTTTTTTTAAGAAGACGTATTCTTATTAGTCTTTTAAAGGATAATATAGCTGCTACAGTTAAAACAAGACTTTCTGGAAGGTGCTGGAAGGGGAAAGGTGAGTGAGGAAGGAGAATGTGTTGCATTCTTTCCTGCCTCCCTTGAGAGAGAGGAGTCAGGGAAGTAACTTCTTCCTTCTCCAGGGCTTGTCTTAGACCAAACAAACCTACATTCCAGCCTCTGCCTAGACACAGAAGCTAACTGCTCAGGAGTAGATGGACTGGCCACTGGAGTGGCTCCAGGTCACTCCCTGGACGTCCCTTGTCAGAGAAGCCACGTCATCTGTGTCCCCCTGGAATACAGATCCAGCTGTAGAACATCTCAGAGAAGGTCTGGCCATTTCCTGTCCTGACCTCACCTTCAGGTCTGAGGCAGGGCAGTGAGCTGCCAAGTCCACCTTCCTTGTCCTCATCCCAGGGCCCCAAAGGATGAGTGAGAAGCAACCTGCTACCCCAAACCACCTCATCCACAGCTACTTGAAAATCTCATGTCTAGGTTTATTTCCAGATTCCAGATTCCAGATTCCAGATTTTTCAGATTTGTCTGAGCAAACTGAGAATCCTCACAGTCAATCACTCTTCAGAGTGGATTCCAAAGGAGGGTTCTGAGCTGCTGTAGGTAGGAATGGGTGCCTCTCAAAACTCAACTGCATTAGCCTTGCCTGGTGGGCTTATTAAAATGCAGATTCCTTGGGGCACCTGGGTGGCTCAGTGGATCGAGCATCTATCCAACTCTTGGTTTCCGCTCAGATCATGATCTCAGAGTCATGAGATGAAGCCCTGGGGTGGGCTCCAAGCTCAGCAGGGAGTCTGCTTCTCTCCCTCTCCCTTTGCTGCTCCCCCGCCACCCCGCCCTCACATGTACATCTCCGTCTCAAAGATAAATGAATAAACCTTTTTAAAAAATGCAGATTCTTAGACCCTTTGCCTAGTTGTTCTGATTCAGTAGATGTCTCAGTAACCTAAAAGTTAGAATGAGTTTTCCAGTTTATTGACTATTTGTTGGTTACTCTGTGCCAAGTCCCAGGGCTAAGTGCTTCACATACATGACCCACTCTTGTTCACCCTCAATCCTACGTGGCAGGCATCACCAATACCCTCCATACGGTTAGGAAATTGACATTTGGAGAGGTTGAGTAACTGACTCAAGTCACCGGGCTCTGTGTCACAGGCCCCCGAAGCTCTGTGCCACAATCCCCCTTTGCCTTGGGTCACTGGCTCTCATGCCCATGCACTTCCGACGGACTCCCCAAACCTCCGCACAAACTGAGCTGAGTTTGTTTTGGACTTGGACTGATCAAATGCATGGTTCTAACCTTCTTTTATGAAACAAACCACAAAAAATTTAAACAGCAGTTTCTAACCCTCCTTCCAAGGAATCCAGGCCCCAAAGGTCCCACCTTGCCTTGTAAAAAAAACCATGACTAGTCAGGAAAGTTCCACTTCCCCAGTGTTCTTAACACCCTGCCGTGAAAGAGTTATTGCAAAGTTGCAGAGTTCCTTCTACTTATCTCTTGTTTCTGAAATCAAGACACCATAGACCATGACTTCTATAATCCACCAGATTTTCTTTCTCTATTTCCAGAGCAGCCATATCCTATCAATATACTTTCTCATCTTAGTCCGTGGATATGAGACTTTGAAGGGTTTGGCTTTATTATTATTATTCTGACATTTCTATTGTTTTTCTATTTAATAAGAAACAAGTAACCAGAGGCTCATACACTACATTTTGATTGTTACAATTTCCCAAGGGTATTATCATAATGGTTTCAGATGGCACTCCAAAAAAGTATGTATTATTTTATCAGTTATTCTAGTTAGCATGGGCTTTGGGTATCAGAACTGAGCCCAAAGAGAGAAAAATCCCTTGTTAATTTCACTCACTACAAAAATGTATATCCATTTGGTATAATTTAACAAGGAGACCTCTCAGCTCTGAGAAGGAATTTCTGTTTTCAATTACAAAGACCAGGGAGAGGGTAAGGATAACTTTGGGGAGCAATTAAAAGAAACTCCAGATGTTTTGTCTTATAAAACTCAGGAACCTCATAATAACATGTGTAAGTGACGGGTTATTCCTTCCCATATCTGGAGGCTGTGTCTATAATTTAAAAAATATTAATTTGGGATGCAGTTGATGCCCAATCCCCTGAACTCTGGAAACCAGCATATAGGAGCTCATCTTAACCAGATGTGCTCATTTTGTTGGGCAACAGGCTGGAGCGTTGTTCTGGAACTTCTTTCTCAGCATTAATAAAAGCCAGAACAGCTTCCAATGTCCTTTGCAACAAATCATGTGCTGTTTCCCTAAGCTGATACGTGACTGAGCTGGACATTTAATGTACCAGGTGTGGGCGGAGGAGGCTGAGCAGTCTCAGAGTAGGGCTGAGCCTCTACTCTGCTCACCTCACTGGTGTTCTAGCATGCGGCTTCCCATGCCCAAAGGTGCCGTCTGCCACCAAGGCATGCACCTGGACGCTCCACCACCCAGGCAGAACCCAGGTAACCTCGGGTTTATCTTATCCTTTTTTCTGCTTACACCACATAATAAATGTGTCTGTTATTACTAACAATAGAAAGAGAGAATTAGGAACAGGATATGCATCAGGAAATTTATCAAGGCATGGACCATGTGGAGCTAGCTTCTAGTAGATGGTATTATTCAGTTTTAGTTTATGTAGTTGATATTTTGGGCATTCACAAGTAAATATTAAATATTCTTTACAAAATACAAATAATTCTTCATGGTGTAAAAAATGAGTTCCAAACCTCTAACAAACTAAATATAAAAAAATGAATGGAGCTGTATCTCAGGGGAAGGGAAAAGCAGAATCTTTCTAGTTACATTAAAAACTTATGTTAAATTTAAGAGAGAGGCAACAGTAATTGACAAGGGAAAATACAGCGATCCGAAAGATGGTGCTTAGCTTGTCAATGCCACAGGAGAACCAAATACATTCAAGGAGAAAATGCTATAAAAAGGAAACTAGAGCCTTCACTAAAGAGACTCCAATACATTTGAAAAAAAGCATCATACACTCGAACCACTTGGATACATAGATGGATTCATACATCCATCCACGCCGTTGGAGGTTCTTCTCCAGGAACCACAGTGATTCTGCTCCTTCTCTTGCCTGGGGACATGTAGCAATGTTGGGAAACATCTTTGGTTGTCATGACTAGGCACTGAGTGGACAGAGGTTAGAGATGCTGCTAAGTGTCCTACAGTGTACGGCACAAACCCCAACCCCTGCAGGACAAAGATTTGATTCAAAATGTCAGTCGTGCTGAGGTCATCAGAAACCCAGCTCCATTAGGACTGCGTTCAACCCTGAGCAACAGAAATTGTACTGCAGTGACTTAAATAATTAAGAGGTTTCTTTGTCTTGCACAGTACGTAGTACAGAGGAGGTCAAGCAGGGGCTTGTGTTGCAGCTCTGTGATGTCATCAAGATTCCAGGACCCCCAGAGGCTGTTGTAGAAGATGTCACTCTAGCTGGGCACATTACTACCCAAAAGCAAATTAAGCTTGCCAGTAAGAAAGCAGGGTCCTAATGAATATTGTATGGGCACGTAGCAGGTTGGCCGCAGATAAGCTTTTCCCTTTTCATGATGCCTCTTGCACTAGCCTCTCTCTTTTTTTTTTTTTTTAAGATTTTATTTATTTATTTGACAGACAGAGATTACAAGTAGGCAAGAGAGGCAGGCAGGGAGAGAGAGGAGGAAGCAGGCTCTCCGCAGAGCAGAGAGCCCGATGTGGGGCTTGATCCCAGGACTCTGGGATCATGACCTGAGCTGAAAGCAGAGGCTTTAACCCACTGAGCCACCCAGGCACCCCACACTGGCCTCTCTTAATTCCCAGCAAAACTCTACCCAGTCACTTTCTACCCAAATTAAACTCTTCTGTGGAGTCTTTCATGCTGTTCCCAGGCAGTGCAGCTTCCTCTGAACCAGAAGCTTCAGTCTTTGGACAAGGAGAACCTCAGGTCCAGAAAGGGACCCCAAAGGAAGAGAAATGGAGCTCTCTGCAGAGGAACAGTGCTCAGGGATTTGGACATGCTTCCTTGCAGACAAATGAAAATATTTCAGTAAAAAGCCATGGATATTTGAGAGCAGGGCAGAGAGATGCAAAAGGGGAAAACTAGAGATTTTTTTTTTTAACTGAACAAGGTTAATGATTTAAAGTAAAATCCAACGCAAATTCAAAAATAGAGGGTGGGAATTTTATGACGTTTTCCAACAACCACTGTATAACTAAACAGTGGGTGGGAAAGAGAGCATAAAAGGTAGGCCCAAACATCTTACTTATTATTATACAATATGAATATCAATATTCATAATGATAAGGATGACAAAAATAAGAATCATCAGGCAGTCTTTGAGTCACTCTCCAGTCCCTTGGAGCCCACCACAAAGAAGGATTCTGAGGTCTCATCTTAACATAAGGGGTTGGGGGAGTGACATGACATAATCAATCATTAGCAAAATCTTCCCTAGATCTGGAAGGAGAAATGGTTTCGGATGGTTCTTCCTCTCTATAACCCTGTCCATACATAGGCTGACCACAGAGATACTGGTTCTGAGGAGAGCTTGGTGAACGGAAGAAGGAAAAACAGAACTGAAAAGTATTCCCGCTGTGACATGTGTGGACATTTTCTGAAATTGCCAAAGAGATTCCCAAGACAGGTTTTCCTGCCCGCCCAGAGAAAGCTGATGAGATGTATGTCAAGCTTTCTTTACATAGTGCTTTCACTGATCACTTGTACATTTGTCCATCATTTTCAGGGGCAGCTGCTACTTCCAAAAGACTTCTTAACCTTAAAGAGGCTCATTATGCTAATTCAATTATATAGTCCTCTAAATTGGAAGCATATTGGTCAATCTGAAAATGAAATCTTGGCAATCACAAAAACAACAACTACAAAAACAACAAAAAACACACATAAAAATACAACTTCTGCTAAGCAATTCTTAAAAGTCTGCTTAGTACAGAATAGATCAGAATTTATGGAGCTTTAATGGCCTCCTTAATAATTTGGTACTCTTATTTCTTTTTCCTTCGTATTTCTGACCTGATTTCCCTTGAAACAATACTTGCATCCCTCAGAAGACCCTATATGACTGAGAGGTTCATACTACTGTTAAGCGCTTTGGCCCTTACTGAGAATTGCACCCTGTTGGTAAGGACTGCTACTCAATTCTATGCTCTGAAGTGGTCCTTCAGATGTAGTGGGAACTCAGTTAATCCTCATCAGTTAATTTCTGTAGCATTTGTGCAGAATGATCAAAATGGCATGGCTGTCCCACTGCACATGCATTATGTGACATTAGAGCAGTACATTTTAACTTATTTTCAAACCTATTTAGAGTGTACTTACCAGCATGTTTGATATAACAGAACATGTGTTTTGAAAGAAGCTGAGAGAGAATAAAAAGATCTGGACATAATGACCGTAAGTGTGTCCTTGAATTACTTTGCTATTTCAGAAAGGATGTAGGATGTACTTGAAAGGTCACTGATTAGTCCTGTTCCACATCAGTAAATCAGGGTTTAGAAACAGACACAGGAAAATAATAGCCAATGGAGTTTTACCAATACAATAAAGTAAAACAGGGAAACATGATTTATAGATTATATTCTCCAGCAGGATATTTTCAAATCTGACGGCATGGTACATTAACAGGACACTGTGGACATGTTTCCCTGGTCTCTGAACAGACTTGATTTCTAGATTGGATGTTTATTCTGCATTAAAATGTAGATTGATCTGGCAAAATCCAGTACAAAATTGTGTTGAATAAGCAGTACAGGAAAAGATGTTATGCTGAAGACAGTGGAAGTAATCTGTTTCTGTAAACATATTTTTGAAGTCAAGCTTCTCCTATTTTGGTGAGACACAATGTCAAGAGACAGTTTGATGACCCTAACATTACCCAGCCAAGGGGTTTGGAAAGCCCAGGACATAGACACAAGCCATTCATGACTAGCTTGCTTGCTGCCCCTACTTTTCTGCTCTTTTTCCATCTTGCACACAACTGACACAAGTCTAAGGTCTTTAGTTTTATGACTTGGTGGTCACCATGGTTACCTACCCAAGGGTCATTCTACCTTGCTAAAGAAACTCAGGGGAACCTTGGTTTAACCCACCGCTCACCTACTCCTCTCACCCAGAGGAAGAATCCTGATTAATCTAAGCCCAGCATGGGTAGTTCCATTCTCTTTCACTTAAGTTGGTTTAGGAATGGCATGTGACACAATTCTGGTCAGTGAAATATGAGGTGAAGACCTTGGGGGATCCTGAGACTATTTCCCTCACTTTTCAAAAGTTCACAAGACAGTGGCCTATCACCTTTTTCAGAAGCAAGAATGGTAGCAGCCATCTTGGGGCCATGAGAGCAGCCAGCCTCTGAGGAAAAGCCAACACACTGAGGTGGCAGAGCAGAAGGAAGGAAAGAAACCAAATTCTTCAAGAGATTATTAAGAAGCTGAATTAATTCATCCTGCCCACTGAAGGTAACCACTATCCTGATCCAGTGAACACTGTGACACCATCCAGATTCCTTCTTCAGGACAAAGGAACTCATTTCCTCAGCTATCAGAAGTATACCTTCTCTAGAAATCACCTTCTTTGGGAGGTGCCTCACTCCAAATTGACAACTATTGTAACTCTGTAATTACGTGTAGTTTTTCAGTTAGAGCCAGGCTTTATACCTTGTCTCATTCAAGAGGGTCTTAGCTATCTTATTGACGCTTTGCATATTTATACAAATTTTTATTAGCTTGTCAAGTTCCACAAAACACCACTTTTATTGCACTCCATTCCTTATTGCATCTCTAACCTTGGTCTGAAATCATTTTCCTTGTGTCTGAAAAAATGCTTAATTTTCTAAAATGTTTTTCAAAGATTTTATTTGTTTGTTTGTCAGAGAGAGGGAGCCCAAGCAGGAGCAGCAGGCAGAGGGAGAGGAGAAGCAGACTCCCCACTGAGCAGGGAGCCTGATGCAGGACTATCCCAGCACCCTGGGATCATGACCTTAACTGAAGGCAGATGATTAACCCACTGAGCCACACAGGTGTCCCTGAAAAATATGCTCAGTTATTTCCTTTGTTACATGTCTGCTGGTGACGTATCTCAAGTTTTGGGTGAATATATCATCTTTGACTTTAATCCTTAGCAGTTATTTTTTCCTGGGTATATTTTGCTAAGACTGTCATCACAATGAAAATACCATTTCAATATTTTCTTGATTCTATTCCTTCCACTCTGATGTCAGCTGTATAATTCTTGCTCCTTTGTAGATAATGTCTTTTTTTTTTTTCCTGGTTGGATTTAAGACTTTCTCTTTGTCTTTGGTTTTCTTTTATTTCACTATGTTATCTAGGTGTGCATTAAAATATGTATTATAGGGGCGCCTGGGTGGCTCAGTGGGTTAAAGCCTCTGCCTTCAGCTCAGGTCATGATCTCCGGGTCCTGGGATTGAGCCCCATATCGGGCTCTCTGCTCGGCAGGGAGCCTGCTTCTTCCTCTCTCTCTCTGCCTGCCTCTCTGTCTACTTGTAATCTCTGTCTGTCAAATAAATAAATAAATAATCTTAAAAAAATATGTATTATACATTTTATGACATATATGCATATCAAAGAAATACATCAATACAAGATCAAGATCTTGATCAAAGTTCATTGTATATTGATGTATTTCTTGATTTTTTTTTTGAAGATCTTATTTATTTATTTGACAGGCAGAGATCACAAGTAGGCAGAGAGGCGGGCAGAGAGAGAGAGGAAGGGAAGCAGGCTCCCCGCTGAGCAGAGAGCCCAACATGGGGCTCAATCCCAGGACCCTGGGATCGTGACCTGAGCCAAAGGCAGAGGCTTTAACCCACTGAGCCACGCAGGTGCCCAGGCACCCTGATGTATTTCTTGATTTATAGAAAACTCTTACCTGGTACCTCTTTAGAGATTGCTTATGTTCAATTCTTTCTACCCTCTCCTCTGAGACACCAATTACATATATGTTAGTTATTCTCATCATAATTCCTATGATGCTAATTTCTCCTGCTTTTTTCATTGTTTTGCCCTCCTGTGCTTCACTCTGGATATTTTTCTGACTATATTCTATTGTAATAGTTTTCTCTTCAGTTATGTATAACCTGCTAAGCTTGTTCACCGAGTTTTTCATTTTAATTATGTTTTGAGTTTTAGAATTTCTATCTAGTCTTTTTTTTTAATCTGTTATTTTTTTAATAGTTCCCAGGTCTCCAACATGACTTAATCTCCTTAAACATGATAAGTACATTATTTTTAAAGTTTGTGTTTGATAATTTCAATATCTGGAGCTGTTGTTCTGTTTCCATTATCTGTTGTTTGTGCTCATTTTCATTCTATGTTGTTTTGCCTGCTCACGTGTTTGGTTTTCTCTGATGGTGTTTCAAACATTCCATTTGAAAAATTGTTTGAGAAATTATGTGAATCCTAGGATAATTGTATCTTCTTTTAATGAAGATTTTCATTCCCTTCTGTCAGTCTTCCATTGGTATTAGTAACCTGTCATCTTAATCCATTCCAGGGATTAATATTTTCTAAGTCACCCAAATGTCTCAAATTCACATGAGGGCTGGTTTGTTTCCACTTACCCCTCACTTGTAGGATACAGATCACCAGACTCAATCCAAAAGTTGCAGGGTGAGAGGAGGGAGATGTCAAGCTGACCTCCCACTTGTTGTTTAGAACCATATGGTTTTCAAAAGCACTGCTCAACCTCTCGGACGTCATCTCTTGGATCAGCACATGTCAGCAGGGTCAAAGCAGCCCCAAATGCCAGACTAACTTCCGTGGATTTCAGTCTTTTCCTGGATATTAGTCTGGTGATTCTAGCTCTCTGATGCTTTTAAACTGACTTAAAACATTTTTTTTTCCAGTTCTTCTAGTTGTCCTCAGTCGGACAAGTTACCTAGTCCAAGTTACCTAGTTCATCATGACTGGAACTCTAATAAACTATTTCCATCAGCATAAAAAGAGGCCATAATATCTCCAACTTAAAGAAAACCTCTCATAACGTCTTTAGCTATTGCCTTCTATTGGATATTTTTCTGTTCTTTACATGAAAAATCTTCTAAAGAGTTTATATCTTGATACTTCTAATTCCTTACATCCCATTTGTCTTGAACCCACACAAATTATGGTTTTTATCTCCAACACTCTACCAAAAACATCTCTTGTCAAAGCCCTAATGATTTCCATGTTGCCAAATCGTATGGCTCTTTCTTCATTCTCATCTCTCTCAATCTCTCTAAAGCATGTAACACACTACACACATTTTCTTCACTTGGATTCTAGGAAGACCTTTCGTTTTCCTCTTAAACATATGACCATTTCTTCTGAGTCCTCTTGGCTGAATCATTTTCTTGTCATAACCACTAAATGTTAGGTTACATTAGAGCTCAATTCTTGAACTTTTCTATCTGCACTCATTCCCTAGGTGATCTCATTCTGTCCCTTGGCTTTAATTCCAACTACTCCATAATGGCTCATAGATAGATAGATAAATAGATCGATCGATCCAGCCCCAATCTTCCCCCTCAACTTCCTCCTTGATACCTCCATTGGTATGTCAAGTAGGCATCTCAAACCTAACATGTCTACAACAAAATTGTCGCTTTCCACCCTCTTCTCCCAGCCCAATCCTCTCTAGTGTTTCTCATCTCAATAAAAGGCACAATCATTCAACCAGTTTTTCACTCTCCAGACCTTGGTATCATCTTTGATAACAAATATATTCTGAATTTAATCACCTCTTGCCACCTCCAAAGATACCACTTTGATCTATGTGTGTTAATTAAGAATAGCTAAAGTTGCAGGTAAGAAAAAAACTCAACTGCAGTGGCTTAAATCATCAATCAGCAAAGGAGGCCCCCCAGGATCAAATCTAGCCTGCCACCTATTTTGGTAAATAAAGGTTTATTGGAGCATAGCCATTCTCATTCTTTTACACATTATCTATGGCTATTTTTGTGCTATAACAACAGAATTGAGTAGTTGTGATAGAAACTATCTAGCCCATCAAGCCTAAAATATTTATTATCTGGCCCTTTACAGAAAAATCTGTTGACCTATTTCCTTAGGGGGTTATTATTAGGCTTGTATAAAGGTCACCCAGAGGACGGATTGGTGCAGTGGCCCCATGAACTCATGATGGATATAGGTTCTGTCTAGTTTTCTATCTTTCTTGGTGTATTGCCTCATGGTCACAAAATGACTACTGCATCTCCAGCATCATATTCACATTCCACGTAGGAAGAAGGGAAGAGCAAAAAGAGAAAAGTGGTGGGGAGAATCAAGATCAACCATATGAGTCACCCTTCTTATCCAGAAAGCAGTGATTTCCCCAAAGCCTTCTCAGTAGAGAAGTAGAGAAGAGTAGAGTAGAGAAGTAGAGAAGAGTAGAGTAGAGAAGTAGAGAAGGCTTCTCATTTCTATATCATTGGCCAGAACCATGTTACATTGTCACCTTGTGCTGCACAGGCAGCTAGGAAATAAACCATTGGGCTTTCTAGCTCCTCTAGTGGACAAAGGAAAGGAAGAAGAATGAAAATAAGTTTTGGGTGTCATATGAAACCATTGTTGTTTCTTTCCTGGATTACTAACCAAGTCTCCTTTTTACACTCTTACCCCTTTACAACCTGTTAACCACACTAAAATCAAGGTTTTTCTTTCCAAAAATAAATCACGTAACACCACTGCTTTACTCAAAAGCCTCCAGTAGTTCCCAATACACTTAAACTCCAAACTGTTTCAGGATCTGGCCCTGGATACTCTCCAGTCTTCTTCCTCCCTCTCCTTGATTCATTCTTACCAGCCACGCTGGCTTCCCCTTCCCACAGTCCTACCTCAAGGACTCTGCTTGACACATCCCACTCCCAGATCTTCGTGTGTCTTGCTTCCTCACTTTGTTCTGGTGTCTGATCAAATGTCACCTCCTCAGAGAGAGCTCTCCTGTCATATAAAACAGCCCCTTCTCCTCCTTACCTGCTGTATTTTTGGTCTTAGCACATGTTAGTACCTAACAGTATCATTTATGTTTACTTGCTTAATTGAAGGTAGAATATGAGACAAGGACTTTTTGTTTCATTGCTGTATCCTCAGAACCCGGGAGTGAGTCTTGGCACTGAGTGGGGCTAATGTTTGATAAATGAATGAGTAAATTCCTATCATGACCAGTTTATTTCTATTCCAAAAACTTGTTCTTACTGGTTTCACAAGGACACTATCATTTGAGAGTCTGGAGCCTTATCTTGTTCCCACTTTTCTCTGGGTAACCCTGAGGATGTCAATCAATTTCTCAGGGTCTCAGTTCCATCATCTGAAAACCAAAGGGTGGGGAGTTGTTGCTCTCTAGGGCAATTCTAGTCTTCCTCAATTCTGTGTTTTTGAGGAATCTTAGCAAAAAGACCCTCACCCATTCAGAGATAGGGCTGGTGTGTGTGGGAGGTTCCTTCCTGTTTTTATACACACTTCCTAGGCCTAAGAAATTGGCTTCCCTCTGCTCTTTCTCTCTCTCTCTCATTCTTTTGAGGCTTGTCAGTTTCACAAAGATTTATTATATGGAATGGAAGCAAGGTAATGAATCCTTGCTCTTTCAGAGAACCTTTCATTTACCCTTCAATATAAACAACCAGAGCCATGATATACTATAAACACTGGGCACAGTCACTCATTCTTTCACACTGGAACTTTTGTTGCTGCTTTGTGTCTTGGACTATTTTGCAGTCTCTCCCTGTTTTTATATCCTACGTGTTAGCTGCACCTGAATTTTCTGACTTATCTATACACCACCCTGCTGTGAATCTTAGAGCAGGAAAATAGGAAAACCACTGAAATGCAGCAAGTCCAGACCATAGGACCTCTGGAAATAACTGAAGAGGGAGAGACTTCAGGGGCCTGTGTCTGACTGTCGCCTGCCCTGAGGGGGCGCAGGACAAGAGCAAAAGATGGCATGGCCAGTCTGCCCTACTAAGGATAGCAGAGTAGACAAAGCCTGAATCACACAGGAACCCTGAGGTTCAAGCTGCAGAAGAGAAAGGGAACTGCTCATTTAGGGGAACCAAGGCACTGCCCTGGCTGCTCTTGTGGCAAACCTCTGAAAACCAATGCTACCATGAGTGACCAGTTAGAATTGACTCAAATTGGGGCACCTGAGTGGCTCAGTCCTTGAGCATCTGCCTTCAGCTCAGGTCATGATCCCAGAGTCCTGGGATCAAGTCCCACATCAGGCTCCATGCTTTGCGGGAGGCCTGCTTCTCCCTCTCCCACTCCTCTTGCTAGTGTTCCTTCTCTCACTGTCTCTCTCTCTCTGTGTCAAATAAATTTTAAAAATGTTAAAAAAAAAAAAAAAAGAATTTACTCAGATCAAAGGGCAGGTGGCAAATTCTCCATATATCTGGCTCATAGTCTTGATGATCGATGGATGGATTAGGAGAGATGGTTCCTTGGAGAGCCCTCACCCTCAGCAACTGGACAGTATATCTCCTTCTTTTCAAAGTGTAAACAGGGGTCAAATTATCTGTCATGATGTAATGTCACAGGATGACTTTTTAACCACAAGTGGGGCAGAGATCAGCAAAACTCATAAGATTTGTTATCATGTTCAAAATGACTTGAAAACCTCTAAAGTCATATACTTGTGACTCAGTTTATCTAGGCACATTTTAAGGCACAAATATTCACAATGTACTCTATTTAAAATATACTCGGTAAGCCACTGTCTTATTTCCTTCCTCCCTTCCTTCTTCCTGCCCTCCCTCTTTCCCTTCTTTTCTTCTTCCTCTAATATTCACTGACCACTATCTTCAACAATTTCTAAGAACTTGCAGTGAAGTCCAATGCATCCTGACTCTGCTGAATTTAAGATTAACTTTGAAAATGCCACTTTTCCCTTAACAAGGAGTACAGTCATTTAGAATAAAAGAAGATTCTCTATTTTCAGTCATACAAGTCATACGCTGTTACCTAAGAACAAGATATTCTCCTTGGTTTAAGTCTGCCTTATAGTAAATACTTGTTCTGTATCGAGGGATATTCATCAGCCATTGTCTTGCTACTTCCAGGTCAAAATTAATATTTGTGTGCTAATGTAATTCTTCATCCTGGTGATATTTTCCAGTGATTGGCAAACAGAGTCTAAGCATAACCAGGTCAAGCATCTTATATTCTCCATTCTATAAAGCACTAAGAGTCAGTTCACAGAATTTTCAAAGCCAAAAGGAACCCTGGAGGCATGACCCCCCTCATTCTACAGATGATTGATAAGTGTTAAGTGACTTCCTCAAGGTTGCCAGCCGGTGAGTGGTTAAATTAGGACTTTTTAATCTTTCCACCCAGTTTTCTGGCATTTTATACCCATTGCCTTTGAATTTGACACATAAGAAATAGGTTTTAAAAGTCTGGATGGATATAAATGTGACATTAAAAATACTATCTTAAATGTTTGGTGGGGGACAGGGGGTGGGGGGGTGGAGATCCATAGTTTAATGCATTTGAATTCTCATTTAGGAGGAGGTTTTATTCAAAACCACTCACCAATAATCCATTCTTCTAAGGACATTCTACCCTTCTCTGGGTGACATGAATTGTTTCTAGTAGTTAAAATAACAAAAAATTAGTTACCAGAGAATAGCTAGTCAGAGAAAGCTGTCAAGGACTTAAATTTCTAAAATGTAAGTTAAAAAGACAAAATTCTTTTTATGTGGTTTTATTATTTATAAATACATATCCACTATATCCATTTCTGCAAGTACTCTAGAGTTATCTGTGAATCTTACAGCTGAGAAGAAGGAAAATAATATGTCTTAGAAATGGATCATGAATATAGCCTCAAAATCTACAGATATCCATATGGGTCCAAGAAAGGAACATAAAAACAGAGAAAAAGTCTGCCTAGTCAGAATTAGAGTTTTAAAAGACTTCTAAATTTAAGTTTAACTCCAACATAAATGGATATTAGTAAAGCTAAAGCTTCTGAGAAAAGAAGATGTAATGGAAAGTACTCTTCAAGAGATATGTCATCCCAGTTATGGGCAAAAGACCAGAATTTAGGATGTATAAGCAGATCCTGGAATAAGTCTGCAGTTACCTGGGTTTAGTTCCAAACATGAGACTTTCAAAACCCAGGGCTTCTATTTCTGGCCAAGTTAGAGGAACAAGTTCAAATGTTACTGGTAAATAGAGAAAGACAAGTACTTTGAGTGAACCTTTCATCAAACTCAAACAAGATAATCTTCTCTCTTTGATAGCTTCGTAGACGGGTTCACCCATTTGGATGCAGCCAATTCAAATAACTTAAAAGTGAACTAAATCAGGCCCATTTTGCTAGTCCCTGAGATGTGCTTTTAACAATTCTTCTTTTTTCAACTCCCGAACGCACCCTGTACTCCTTCTCCCTCATAAATCACTCTGCACTACAACTCCTTTACACAGAGCTTCAGGCCTACGCGAGCTTCTTTTTTTTTTTTTTTTTTTACTTTCACTCAAAGCCAGAACTTATAAACAGGTCTCTCGCACCCTGGTTTGTAATCCCTTCCTCATTTTACACAACTGTCGGAGCGACAGAGGCCGATGTGGTAGGAGGCAGCCATGGTAGGTATATTGATAAAACATGTCGGCATCCTCGCTCCAATCGTGACACCTCTTTTCAATAGATAAACTTCTCACCACACTGAAACGTTCATTATGCCATTCAGAAGTAGAGGTCTAGCGGGACAATTTGCTGTAAAGCGCCTCCGTGATTATAAAGAGAAAATCAGTCACTTATTCTGCTGGGATTGTTCATAAAACTGACAGACATGCTCAGTAAGAGCGGAGAGCTTGCACCTGGTCAGGAAACTGCAAGATGAGACAACGGTTCCTCTGTTGCTAATAATTATGCCTTGGGTTTAATCATCAACTTCATGCCTGACAAAATGGAAGCCAGAGACTGGAAATGATGAAGCAATAGGTATTTAAATCATGGACCATTTTTCTTTCAATTAGTATGGTGATGAGGCACTCCATTTGTTAGGGATTCTAGCTGATGCAGACAGTATTTTAAATTAAGGGTAGCTGAAATGACGGCAGCAGAGTTGGGAGGAGTGACACACCACAATGAATATGTCAGTTCTCTATAGGCTGGAGATAGACTTTTGATGGTTTGAATCATAGCTCAGAAAGCTGAGATTGAATAAGAGAAAGTAATTTACTGCCTAACCCCTGTTCATAATAGTTTCTCCTTTTAGCTAAAGCAAGGAGCAGACTTGAGAAAAGACAGAAAGCATGGAAGAGGGGAAACGATGACTCTAGTCTGTAAATTCCATTTGCATATCATTAATCAATTTAGGCAGCTGGACGGTCTGGACCTATTACTTTGAATACTGTGTTAGCCAGCCCAGTTTATACTCATGTAATTGCTCTATTGTATAGAGAATATACCAGGAAATGATAACATCGCTACTCTGGCTTTGAAGCTGGCAACTCTAGAATTCTTTTTTCCAACAAATTTCACAATAACACTCAATCACATCTCTCCCTGGGAGTCTGCTTCTTGATGTCGTTATTTTGAATTAAAATTGCTCATGAACGCTCTTCCATTTTTTCCATCTCTCCTTTCCCACCATTTGCAAAACCCCTCCATGCTAAGAATCACGAATTTTCATTAATTTGTATAAGGGCATGTGAAATTGCTGCAAGGAGGTCTCCTTTGCCCACCCTGTTGTGAATGTTAATGGTGGAACAGGCGTTTCCCAACAACTCGGGGAAAACTTGAGAGACAGGTTCTATCTAGATAGCCATGTTTATTGCCGCACAGTGACAACAGAAAAGAAGCTTAATTAATTGAACAACTGGAAGATAGCTATTTATCTCAAGGCAGAGGATAAATAAGAAGACAAGAATAACTCTTGCTGGACAGAGATAAAAGAGCCCCATTGCAGTTACCTCTTAATTAGCCGTACATGTATGATACACTCTGGAATTTCCTGGGGCAAATTTTTAATTGCAAACCATGTTCTTGCTGGCCAAGTGGGCATATAGGCACTCCTTCCTATGATATATTTATTGCTGTGGACTCTAAGAATGCTGAAGAGTAATGTGAATATTGGTCCAAGAATCTGGTTGTTGTATTATATATATATATATATTCTCATTCCCATAGGACATATAAAGAGCATGGGATGTGCAAAGAGCTGGCCTTCAGAAGACTAAGTTTCTGTCATAACTAGCCATGCGATCTTGGGCACACCTCTTGGGGCTTCAGTTTTTTCATGAATTAAATTTAAAAAGTGAATCACTGAAGTTCCTTCTAGTTCTAACATTACATGATTTCATGCCTTTTTTTAGAGTTAATGTGTATTAAGTTCATGATGGTTTGGATGCCGTCCCATCTGCCTCATAGGCATTGTCTTGTTTGCTCCTCCCAACAGCTTTTAGAAACAGGGACTATTATCCATCACATTCATTATTCACCCCACTTACCAATGAGGACACTGAGGCCTCGAGAGATAAAGTTAACAAACTACAACCATGGAATCAAATATTATTTTATGAAAAAAAGTTCCTTATTATTTTAAAATCAATCAGTACAGAAAAGCACAAATAATAAGACAAAAGTAATCTTTACCACTTATAAAAATTATAAATATCAGATGAACATTATTCCAGGTGCCTCCCAGTATACATATGTACCTACATGGAGCTGGATAGACAAAAGACAGAAAACATGGTGCTGAAGTAAAGTATATATTTTATATATATATACACACACACACACACACACATATATGTATGTTATATATATAAAGTATATTATATATGAAGTAAAATATATTACATTATATTTTATTTGATTCTAATAATGAAAAAAATGAAACCAAAGAAACTACTGGTCTTTAAGTGTGTCTTCTGCCAGAGATATTATTTTCTAAAGAAACTCCGTAAGAGCCTCTTCATTTTTTTAAATCTTATTTTTTTTTAGTGTTCCAAAATTCATTGTTTATGTACCATACCCAGCCTCTTTAGAAAAAAAGAAATATTGTGAAAGACAGTGAGAGATGAGTTTCACCTGCACATGTTTACTTCAGATTCCAGTTTCAGACAGTAGTAACTAATTGTCTGCCACGAAAGGTGAGGAAAGTAGCACTTATTCCCATATTCTAATTTTCATTTGTTCTTGTCTTTTTTTAAGCACCATCAAGATTTTTAACCTTCTCATTCTATTCTTATTCATAATCCCTGGGATTTCAGAATAACTCTATAACTCCAGGATTTGCAGTTTGGGTTCTAAGTTCAAGTAGATTTATTGTTCACTTTTCTTTTTGCCATGTAGCTTTTCCATTCCTGAGTACTTCTGTTTTGAGCCATGTCTTGGTTGGTTGGAATCTACTGTCAAGTAGATTTTTCAAGGAGGACTCAGAAATGCTGAATTCTCCAAATTCTTGTGTGCTTAGGAATTTCTGCCCAATGCCTCTGCATACAGCAAACACTTGGCTAAATGTAGGATTCTTGGGTCATAGATAATTTTTCCTCAGATTTTGTAGACATTGCTTCCTTGTCTCCTGAGAATGCGATTATGGGAAAGTCTGAGGCCAACACAATTTTTCCCCTGTGGGTGACATTTTTTTCAGGCTTGTTGCCTAAATTCTTCTTCTTATATTTTTACTATAATAACTCAACACAATATACCTCCATGCTGAATAATCTGTATCACTTTGTCTTAGGGAAAAAGAAGGAAATTATTTTATTCTGTAGATCCAGTTCTTTGTACATTTCAGGAATCTTTTTTTAAAAAATCAGATCAAGGGACGCCTGGGTGGCTCAGTTGGTTAAGCGGCTGCCTTCGGCTCAGGTCATGATCCCAGCATCCTGGGATGGAGTCCCACATAGGACTCCTTGCTCGGCAGGGAGCCTGCTTCTCCCTCTGCCTCTGCCTGCCTCTCTGCCTGCCTGTGCTCTCTCTCTCTCTCTCTCTCTCTCTCTCTCTGACAAATACATTAAAAAAAAAAAAAGAAAATAAAAAATAAATAAAAAATCAGATCAAATCCTAAAAAAGACACACATGAGACAGGTAAGAATATGCCTCCAAAACATTCAGAGGGTACCAAATAGGTTCTTCCCAAAATAAAAGCCTATAACCTTCTAACTAGAAAACCATTTCACTTTGTCTAAAACTAAATATTTTTCAGTGGTTTCCCTGATGCTTAGTGCTGTCTGGCACACAGTGGACATTCTATAAAAATTTGGTGAGCAAGCATACAAAGATAACTACCATGGAGAGGGCAAATAGAGACTAGGCCTGAGAAGCAGATACTGGAAGAGCAGGTGAAAAGACTTCGGAGCTCCCAGCATTAGTGACTCCAGCCAACACCACTTGGAGCCGGAGAACTATTCTACTCAGCCCAACCAATGCACAGAACCAGGAGAAATAAAAAAAATTGATGTTGTTTTATGCTCCTAATTTGGGGGGGGGGGGTTATATGCCCAAAATAACTAGAATTCTCACACTCTTTTACCTCCAGTGTCAGAGTAATAAATATGAACTCATGTTTCAAGATTTGGCTAATGGATCTACTCTTTGTCAGTTCTGTGTTCTTACTCTGCCCACTACAGCCCTATTTCCTCTTCTCCTTCCTGAAATTCCATAGTACTTTGCATTATAAACCATGTGCTTACTTCTCCCAAAGCTCTGGGCACCTGGGGGACAAGACCCTGGTCTAATTCATTTTTGCCTGTGGTTGGCACAGTATCTGGAACCTTGAGACACTCAGTCATTGTTTGCTGAACAAATGAACAAATGAAATGACTGAGAACATTTAATGGATGATATCTTCATGCCCTCTGGTTCCAAAAATACCTATGTAAGTTAGCAATGCACAGAAAAGTCAACATAAGCAATCTCTATACCACACTAAAGTAGAGCAATGAAAGATGGCAGACTCCACAGGAGACTCGAGGCATCCAGAGATTACATCCCTCACTTGAAGGCACTGTTTGAATCAAAAGAAATCAGTTAACAACCATGCACTAAGTGCAATCTGTGAAAACATGTAAGATTCAGGGAGTCAGGCTTAGCCATTAGCCCAACTTCCTAGCTCACATGACCTGGGCTGGACATGAGGGTGAGCAGACCTACAATACTGAAGCAGCCAATATGCATCAAAGGCACCATTACTTCATTTTACAGAAGAGGCAGTTTAGGCCAGAGAGGCCAATTAGCTAAATCACACACCTGAAACAAGAGAGAGGCAGGATTCAAATGCAGGCCTGTCTGACATTCAGCCCAAGCAGAGTTTTAACTGGTTCGGGCAAAGCACAAATGTAGGGAGAGGACTGGAACACCTTCCCATCATAGAGCCAGGCAAGTGATGATGAAGACTATGTCTTTTGGCAAAGTGCCTTACAAGTAACAGCAAAGTCCTTAAGACAATGTCAGCCGTGGTTTACCACACACCATCTTCCACCTCAACACCACAAGGCCTTCTTAATGTCTGGGCATGTCCAGTCCCTCTTTCCTTTCCATTTACCTTCCACACCACCTCCAGCATTCTCTTCCTAAACACAAGTCTGAGCTGGTTACCTCCTACTTTAAATCCACAGCATAATGCCCAGTTTCCTTTCCTTGGCAGACCATGTCCTCCCCAACCCAACTCCAACATTCTCCTCTTGTGTTATCTCCCGTCATTCTTCAGCACGCGTGACCAGATTACTCACTGTCTCCCACAGAGCTGTGAGTTATTTTCGGTTTTCCGTGCCTTTAGACGTGCTGCTGCCTCTTCCCAGATGGCCGTTTTCTCCCCAGAAAACATCCTTGCAGACTCTGCTCAAAGCTCACCTCCTCCCCAAGGCCCTCTTCCCCTCCCCAGCAGTCTTGCACACTTCGGCACTCACACACTCTTATACCACTCAATTACCATACATACATTTTTACATATCTCTCTCCAAAACTCAAAGTCATATTTGTATCTTCCTCATTCCCGTCCTCATCCCTAGCACCATCCCTGATAGTCACGAGGCCCTCCATTGAGGTTTACTGAATGCCAAAGTACATTTTTTCCCATCCATATCCCTGGCTTGTTGGAGGAATACAGTGTCCACAAATCTCAGTGCTTTTCTTTATTGTGGAAGAAATGGTGGGTTTGGGTTCTTAGTAATAATCTTTCTCGGGAAAACCTGCATTTCTTCAGAAAGAGATATTTCAGATCCCTAGGATATTCCCTACAGCAAATGTCTAACATGCCATTGTGCTGCCGGTGTATGCAAAAGCTGATTAGATCCAATTGATTTTCTGGGATAGGTTCCACCATGTGGTCCAGACTTCCCGTTTCTCCCATTTGTTCTCATGACAGCTCCAGCAGGAAGCAGCCTTGTGCCTTCAGGCTTCCTATATAGTTCCCATCTCCATCTGCAAGGCTATGCCTGCCCAATAGAGTGCACAGCCGTAGTTTAAGGAACTTAAAGGCTTACAGAGCCTTCCATTTTTCCCTTGCTCTGAAAGGTGTGTTCGATTAATTATATCATAAAATTCAAAGCTTCAAACACATTCAGAACTCAGTAATGAGGTACATGATACACTGCTATTGTACTGCCTGTTTCCAAAGAGATTTTAGTGCCTTTACTTTTAACGGATTACTGTTTTGTCACATTACCAGCCTTGGATATGTTTGAGGATCACCAAATAAATGCTTAATGGCATAAAGTCAGACATTCCTGTTATGACACCAGCAGGTGCAGCCGCGCTCACAGAGGATGCTTCCTAAAGCCCACATTGCCATGTGATGAGGACAATTACAAACAGCAGTGCAGGGAGTGGCCAAGAGAATTCCTGATGGACAGACCTCCTCAGCCACAGAAGACGTGGGCACAAATTACGGACTGTAAAGGCTTAACGCTAAAAGAGCAGAGCCTTCCAAAAACATATTTATTCATTTGTTCTCTGGTATCTTCTGGGCATGTGCTAAGTTACAGAGCAAGGACTGTCAACAAATCAGGATAAGCCATCAGGGAATCAATATTGAATAGACAATTAAAATTCAAAAGGATAATTTCTACTAGACATCCAATATTAGCTTTCCATGCAAAGTGAGATAAAATGATTCTTTTAAATAAGTTATTATTACAATCCACCCTCTCCCAAGTCAATAAGCTCATTCCCAAAGACACTGCGTGGTTAATCACTCATAGCATTTTCATATTGCTGCTACCACCATAACTTACTCTGTTAATATTAAATTATTTGACAACATGAACGGGAGTTTATTTACTCTGAATTAGCTCCATAGATAATGAAAGTAAAGGCCAGTGAGACAACCAAATCCCTGACCACTCAAAGGAACTCTCTTATTAGCTTAGCAATCACATAAATTAGCATTCTTAGGATATAGCCACATTAGCTTTCAGCTGGTGGTAGGACAGTACTGTGTAGAAAAAGCAAAGGCTTTAGAGAAAGACTTGATGTAAACCCCAATATGTGGCTTTATGTGAGGTCACTGAAAGTGTTATGACTCAGTTTCCTCATACATAAAAGAAGCAAGGGTTTAGTAGCTACCTTCTAAGGTCATTGTGAGGAAATTTATGCAAAGTACATAGACCAAGGTTTGGGCTTAATAGATGGAATAAGCATTTAATAAATAGAATATCTGATTATCATAAGAAGAAGGAGAAAATAAGTAAGAAAAAAATAAATAGAAAGTATAAAATAAATAAGTAGGGAAAAATTCCAACTATATCATTAATCAAGAATGAAATGAGTTCCACATCCAGCTAAGATGGAGTAACAGGGACCAAATTTACCTTCCCATCTGAAACAACCAAAACATTGGACAAAATAAAGGAAACCCTTGTTTTTACAAACTGGATATCTGGTAATGAAAGAAAACACTCCCTGAGAGATGATGGCAAACAAATCAGGCATATGATTTCCCCACCATACTGCCTTCAGAGTTTTCAGGCAGTGGCACAGAGAAGGAAATGCCAGCAAAGCCTGAGAGACTCCCGGAATTTAGAGGGAGAACTTGGGAGACAGGATAAATAAAGGCAGCTAGAGTTTGTAAATAGAGTATTAGAGAGGAGAGGGTTGTGTAGGGATCTGCAAGGGCCTCCTTGAGTATTTAGCACAATGTTGATCACTGAGTGCATAGGAGGAAACTAGGGGGATAAAACCACCCTAAAGGATTAGTACAGTCCTCAGGGTTCACATCAAGCCAGGAATAATGCTTTCGGTCACCAGCCAAATTTGAAAACCTCATAATTCACAGGGCACTGGATAGAGTACTCAAAAGGGTCATGCCACATTGTGGACAAAATCAGTCCTAGACTAAATGCTGACCCATTCAGAAATCTTAAAAACAAGGGATGCATGGGTGGCTCAATTGGTTAAGCGTTTGCCTTCAGCTGGAGCTATGATCCCAGGGTCTTGGGATTGAGTCCCACATCAGGCTCCTTGCTCAGGAGGGAGCTTGCTTCTCCTTCTGCCTGCTGCTTTCCCTGCTTGCACTCTCTCTCTGACAAATAAATAAACAAAGTTTAAAAAAAAATCTTAAAAACAAGGCTTAAGATGATCAAGCTGTTTCTAAGTAACTAAACTGCATGCTAGAACAAAGTTTAATAATATTTATAGGAAGGCAAAAACATATAGGACTCAAGAGGTAAAATTCAGAGCATCTCACATCTAAACAAAAATGACCAGACATGAGATGAAGAAAGAAAATATAACCTATAATATGGAGAGAATCCTATCAAACTAGACTGAGAACTGACACAGATGTTAGATAGCAGACAATGATAGCACACCAGTCATTATAACTGTACTCAGTACGTTAAAAATACCAGAGATATGGAAAATAAAAGAAAAGCCCAAATGAAACTTCTAGGGATGAAAATTACAGTATCTGAGATGAAAAATATGCTGGTTTAGATTAACCAAAAATTAAATGTTTCAAAAGAAAAGATTAGTGACCTTGAAGACACAACAATAGAAACTATTCAAAATAAAATTTGGGGAAAAGATTTTTAAGAAATGAGAAGATCTGGGGGTGCCTGGGTGGCTCAGTGGGTTAAAGCCTCTGCCTTCAGCTCAGGTCGTGATCCTGGGATCGAGCCCCACATCAGGCTCTCTGCTCAGCGGTGAGCCTGTTTCCCCCCACCCCACCTGTATCTCTGCCTACTCGTGATCTCTGTCAAATAAATAAATAAAATCTTAAAAAAAAAAAAAAAGAAATGAGAAGATTCCCTAGTGGTGTGAGGGACAACTTCAAAAAACCTAATACGAGTGTAAGTGGAGATCCCAAAGGAGAAATAGGAGGAGGGGAGTAAAGTAAGCAAATGACGGCTGAAGATTTTTCACATTTGATAAAAACTATAAAAACTCAGATCCAAAAATCTCAATGCACCCCAGGCATAAGAAACATGAAGAAAATTACACAGAGGCACATCATAATCAAATTGCTTAAAGCCAGAGGTAAAGAAAAACTTTAGAATCAGCCTAAGAAAAAAGAGAACATTATGAACAGAGAAACAAAAATAGGGATGACAGTATATTTCTCTTCAGAAACAATATAAATGATAAAAATTGTCAACATCTAAGTCTGTATTCAGCAAGAGTATCTTTTAAAAAGTGAAGGCAAAATGAAGACTTATTCAAGGATACAAAGTATGAAAGAATTCATCTTCAGCAGACCCGCCCTACAAAAAAATGTTAAAATGGTCCTTTAGACAGATGGAAATATAGATTTACATAAAGGAATGAAGAGCATTAGAAATGATTAATACATTAGTTAAGATGTACTTTTTCTTTTCATTTAAAATTCCTTAAAAGATAATTATTTAAACAAAACTAATTACAATGTATTGTGAACTTTATGTCATATGTAAAAGTAAAGTACACAACAACAGGACAAAAGCTAGAAAGGGAGAAACAAGTATACCATTGTAAAGTTCTTATACTCTACAAGCAGTTTTTTTTTTTTTAAAGTAGTAGGTGCAATTCCTGTTTCATTATTCTAATGACAAGATCCACCACTTCTTTTTTTTTTTTAAAGATTTTTTTATTTATTCATTTGACAGATAGAGATCACAAGTAGGCAGAGAGGCAGGCAGAGAGAGAGGAGGAAGCAGGCTCCCAGCGGAGCAGAGAGCCTGATGTGGGGCTCGATCCCAGGACCCTGGGATCATGACCTGAGCCGAAGGCAGAGGCTTTAACCCACTGAGCCACCCAGGCGCCCCTCTACAAGCAGTTTTATATCATTCAAAGGTTGACTGTGATAACTTAATGATGCATAGCACAAACCCTAAAGCAACCAAAAAGTCATAACTAATAAACCAACAAAAGAGATAAAAGGGAATCAATAATAATACTCAATCAAAAACAAAAACAAAAACAAAAACTACTAAGAACCACATTAAATGTAAATGGTTGGAATACCTCAATTAAAAACAGATTTTCAGACTAGATAGCAAAGCAAGGCTGTACTCTATGCTGCCGCAAGAAGTATATTCTATAAAGACACAATAGCTGAAAAGTAAAAGGATAGAAAAATGTGCTATACTAACACTTTTTATTCAAAAATCTGGAGTAACTATTTTTAGTTTTTTTCAAAACTAAAAATTTCTCAAAAACCTGGAGTAACAATTAATAACAGATAAAGTAGATTTCAGAGCAAAGAATATACAAGGTAGGTCATTTCAGTATCATAAAGAGGTCACAGGATATAACAATCCTTAACACTTACGCATCTAATAATGGAGCTTTAAAACTGAAAGAACTACAATGAGAAAAAAAAATCCACAATTATGACTAGAGATTTCAATACTTCAGTGACATTTATAGAACACTCCACCCTACAACAACATAATACACATTCTCTTCTAGCATACAAGAACATTAGCAAAATAGACTATAAAACAACTACCAATAATTTTTTTGAAGATTAAAGTCATATAAAATATGTCTTCTAATCAAATGGAATTAAAGTAGAACTTAACAGCAGTAAATATCAATCAGTTAAAATACAAACACTATCATATTTGCAATGTGCCTGGAGACACACAGACACAGATATGGCTGTGCACTTTTAACAAATGACAGTTCTAAAAGAGAAAGATGCAGAAAAGTTGAAAACAAAAAAAAATGAAAAGCATATATTAGGTAAAAAATTTTATAGCTACTTTCATAAGTAATAAGGATACTTTAAAGTAAAAATCCTTACTAGGATAAAGTCTCTACATAACGAAAATATTTTAATTCACCAAGAAGATAAGACAGTTGTAAACTTCATGCAAACAAAGAGAAAATATAAAAAAACCTCCTGGAACTAATAAGCAATTATAGCAAAACTTTAAAACACAAGGTTAGTATACAAATGTTAATTTGCTTTCCTACATATCAGGAATAAATAATTGGAATTTAAAGTTAAAAAATGCAATGCCCAATAGTAACTAATCTTCCTTGACATGTTTCTTGAGGCAAGTGAAACAAAAGCAAAAATAAACTATTGGGACTTGATCAACATAGTCTTCTGCACAAAAGGAAACAATCAATAAAACTAAAAGACAATCTATGGGAGAAGATATTTGCAAATGACATGTCTGATAAAGGGTTAGTATCCAAAATATATAAAGAGTTTACAAAGCTCAACACCCAAATAATGAATAATCCAATTAAAAATAGGCAGAAAGACAAACCATAAGAGACTCTTAATCTCACAAAACAAACTGAGGGTTGCCGGGGGCAGGGGTAAGAGGGTGGTGGGGTTTATGGATAATGGGGAAGGTGTGTACTATGGTGAGTGCTGTGAAATGTGTAAACCTAGCGATTCACAGACCTGTACCCGTGGGGCTAATAATACATTATATGTTAATTAAAAAAAACTTAAAAATTTTTAAAAATAGGCAGAAGACATGAATAGACATTTTTCCAAGGAAAACATACAAATGGCTAACAGACACATGAAAAGATGCTCAACATAGTTGATTATCAGGTAAATACAAATCAAAACTATAATTAGAAATCACTTCGCACCTGTCAGAATGGCCAAAATCAACAACACAAGAAACAACAGGTGTTGGCAGGATGTGGAGAAAGAGGAACCCTTTTGCACTGTTGGTGGGAATGCAAACTGGTGCAGGCACTCTGGAAAACAGTACATGGAGGTTCTGCAACAAGTTAAAAATAGAACTACCCTACAATCCAGCAATTTCACTACTAGGTATTTACCCAAAGAATATAAAAATACTAATTCAAAGGGATAGATGTACCCTGATATAGATAGCAGCATTATCCAAATTGAAGAAACAGCCCAAATATCCACTAACTGCTGAACGGATGAAGAAGGTGGGGTGTGTGTGTGTGTGTGTGTGTGTGTGTGTACACACATACATAGGTATAATGGAATATTACTCAGCCATAAAAATGAAAGCTTGCCATTTGCAATGACATGGATGGAACTAGACACTATTATGCTAAGTGAAATACGTCAGAGAAAGATAAATACCATATGATTTCACTCATATGTAGAATTTAAGAGACAAAACAGATGAGCAAAGGAAAAACAGAGAGAGGAAAGTAAACCAAGAAACGGACTCTTTTTTTTTTAAGATTTTATTTGTTTATTTGAGAGAGAGAGAGAGAGAGAGAGAGATCAAGCACAAGAAAGCAGAGGGACAGAGGGAGAGGAAGAAGCAGGCTCCCCACTAAGCAGAGATCCCGACTTGTGGCTAGGTACCAGGACCCTAGGATCATGACCTGAGCTGAAAGCAGATGCTTAACCAACTGAGCCAACCAGGTGCCCCCAAGGAACAGACTTTTAATTATAGAGAAAAAAACTGATGGTTTCCAGGGGGAGGCGGGTATGGGGATGGGGTAAATGGGTGATGAGAACTAAGGATTGTGCTTCTGTGATAAGCATCAGGTGATGTATGGAAATGTTGAATCACTATATTGTACACCTGAAACTAATATTACACTGTATGTTAACTAAACAGAATTTAAATTAAAACTTTCTAAAAAACTAAAAGAATAAAAAACAAAAAATAATACAATACTACTTACATTAGTACCAAAAAGTGAAGTATTGAGAAATAAATCTAACAAAATATGTACAAGATCTATATGAGGAAAATTATCAAACTCTGATGAAAAATACACAGAGCTCTAAGTAAATGGAAAGATATTCCATGTTCATTAATAAGAAGACTCAATATTGTTAGGATGTCAGTTCAACCCAACTTAATCTATAGATTCAATGCAATTCCAATTCAAATCCTAGAAAGTTATTTTGTAGATATTTACAAATTGTTTCTAGAGGTTGTATGTAAAGGCAAAAGACTCAGAATCAGCCAACACAATATTGAAGGAGAAAACAAAGTTGGAGGACTGACACTACTCAACTTCAACACTTACTATTAAACTACACTAATTAAGACAGTGCGGTATTGGCAAAAGAATAGACAGATCAATGGGACAGAGAACCCCAAAATAGAGCCACATAAATACAGTAAACTGATCTTTGATGAAGTAGCAAAGACAATACAATGGAGAAAAAAAAATGTGTTTTTTTAAGTAGAGTAGGAACAACTGGACATCTACACTCCTGCCCCATCAAAACTCAGATGCTGACCTTACACCTTCTACAAAAATTAACTCAAAGTGAATCACAGAAAGGTAAAACACAAAATGATAAAACTTCCAGAAGATAATGTAGAAGAAAAATCTAGTGACCTTAAGTTTGATGGTAACATTTTAGATAAACCACCAACAGTACAATTCATGAAAAAAAATTAAGTTGGACTCTATTAAAATGTAAAACTTCTGTTCTAGCAGTGGCTACAATTGCCAAACTATGGAAAGAGCCAAGATGCCCTTCAACAGACAAATGGTTAAAGAAGATATGGTCCATATATACAATGGAATATTATGCCTCCAACATAAAGGATGAATAACCAACTTTTGTATCAACATGGAACAGGACTGGAGGAGATTATGCTGAGTGAAATAAGTCAAGCAGAAAAAGTCAATTATCATATGGTTTCACTTACTTGTGGAGCATAAGGAATAACACAGAGGACATTAGGAGAAGGAAAAGAAAAGTGAATTGGAGGAAATCGGAAGGGGATATGAAGCATGAGAGACTGTGGACTCTGAGAAACAAACTGAGGGTTTTGGAGGGGTCAGGGGTAGGGTGTTGGGTGAGCCTGGTTGTGGGTATTAAGAAGGGCATGTATTCCATGAAGCACTGGGTGTAGTGCATAAACAATGAATCTTGGAACACTGAAAAAATAAAATAAAATTTAAAAAAATTAACCAAATAAATGTCTATCTTTTCTCCACTGGGAAAAATAAACAAACAAACAAATAAAACAAACTTCTGCTATGGGAAAGGCACTTTCAAAACAAAAAAGACAAAGCTACAACATGGGAAAAAATATTTACAAAACATATATCTGGATAAAGAACTCTTATATACAAAGAACTCTTTAAACTAAACAGTAAGAAAACAACCCAATTTAAAATGGGCAAAATATCTGTTCAGACAACTTACCAAAGAAGACATACAGCAAATAAATATGTGAAAAGATGCTCAATGTCATGTGTCATTAGAAAACTGAAAATGTGAACAACATAAGATACATAGCTATTAGAATGGCTAAAATTCAAAACACTGACAATACCAAATGCTGGTGAGGATGTGGAACAAGAGGAACTCTCATTCACCGCTGGTGGGAATGCAGAACAGTTTAGCCACTTTGAAAGACAGTTTGGCAGCTTTTCACTACATCATTTTATGATCCCACAATAATGTGCCTAGGTGTTTATCCAAATGAGTTAAAAGCTTGTACTACACAAAAACAGGCACACACATGTTTATAGCAGTTTTGTTCGTAACAACCTAAAACTAGAAATAACTAAAATGTCCTTCAAAGGGCGAAGGCATACACAAACTGTGGTACATCCAGACAATTGCCTGTTATTCAGTGATAACAAGAAATGAGTCGGGGCGCCTGGCTGACTCTGTTGGTGGAGCATGAGACTGATTTGGGGGTTGTGAGTTTAAGCTCCGTGTTGGGTATAGAGATTACTTAAAAATAAAATCTTTAGGGGCACCTGGGTGGCTCAGTAGCTTAAGTGTCTGCCTTCGGCTCAGGTCATAATCCCAGGGTCCTGGCATCGAGCCCTGCATTTTGCTTCTTGCTCAATAGGGAGCCTGTTTCTCCCTCTTCCCCACCCCACCCCCCGCTCATGCTCTCATGCTCTCTCTCAAATAAATAAAATCTTTAAAAATAAATAAATATAAAATCTTAAAAAAAAAGGGGTTATCAAGTCACAAAAAGACATAACGCGGAAGCTTAAATGCACATTGCTTAGTAAAAGCAGCCCATCTAAAAAGGCTTTTTACTGCATGATTCCAAATTTATGACCCTTTATAAAAGATAAAACTATAGAAATAGACAAAAAAAGATCAGTGTTTGTTAGGAGTTTGAGGGGAGGGAATCAATATATGTAGCATAGGGGATTTTTAGGGCAGTGAAACCTATTGTGATACTGGAATGGTGCATACATTTATAAGTTTATAAGTTTAGACTTATAAGTGTAAGACTTTATAAGTTTGTCAAAACCCATAGAACCCATAGAAAAAGGATGACCTCTAAACAATGGGTTTTAAACTATAGACTTTACTTAATATATCAATATTGGGTCATTAATTATAATAAAGGTACTACTCTAATACAAGATATTAAGAGTAGAGGAAACTGTGAGCAGGGTAGGAAGAAAGGGCATATGAGAACTCTCTGTAACATCTGCTCAATTTTCTTTTTTTTTTAAAAGATTTTATTTATTTATTTGACAGATAGATATCACTAGTAGGCAGAGAGGCAGGCAGAGAGAGAGGAGGAAGCAGGCTCCCCACTGAGCAGAGAGCCCGATGCGGGCCTGGATCCCAGGACCCTGGGATCGTGACCTGAGCTGAAGGCAGAGGCTTTAATCCACTGAGCCACCCAGGCGCCCTGCTCAATTTTCTATAAACCTAAAACTTCTCTAAAAATTAAAGTGTGCTGTTTTAGAAAAAATACAGCTTCAATACTCAGAAATAAACATTTCCAAATTTATAAAGAAAATCAATAAATCAACCAATATACTAAAGAATTTTAACATATCTCTCCCAATAATTGATAAATTATACAGACAAAAATTCAGTAAGTATCTCTAAGATTTGACCCACAAAATTAACATTTGTTTTGTGAAACATACTTTAGACTTTACATTCAGCACTAAGAGAATTCTCAGATACTGAGACATTTATAAGAATTAATCTCAGAGTCGCCCATAAAACAAGTGTTAAAGTATTTCAAAGTATTGATATCATTAGGATAATGTTTAGTTGAAAATAAGTAATCAAAGGATATCCGCAAAAGCCCATGTGCCTGGAAATTTGAAAGCACACTTCTAAAAACTCTCCAGTTGAAGGAAAAATAAAAATGAAAATTATGATAAAAATAACAAAAAGTGTACATGTCAAAAATTGTGACCACAACTAAAGCATTGCTTAGAAGATAAATGATGGTACTTAGGATATTCAAGTTTTCTGTTAAAAAAGATGGAAGGCTGAAAATCAAAGAGCTAAGTGTCTAATTTAGGAAAGGTTTTAAGAAGAAAAAACTGTAGAAGAAAGGAAGGAGGAATGAAGACAAAGACAGAAGTTACTAAATTGGAAACAAGATAGCATTGAGACTCAATAAAGTCAAAAGTTAGCACTTTGAAAAGACCAACAAAATAGACAACCCCCAGGCAATATAGATTAAGGGGGGAGGGGGGACAGAAGCAATAGAAGAAATGAAGGGATGATACAGATGTTTAAAAGCTTATGAGAGAACCTACTTTGTCCAGAGTCGATCCAGATGGTGACAATGAAGTCTTTGAGGCCCCGACCTACAAAGAGGTCACGGTGTTGGAATCACAATGCCACCCCCAGCGCTTTGATCAACCACCCCCTCCAGCAGTGTTATAATCCTCCCAGGACTTGAGGAAGGACAGCCTGGCCATCCCAAAGGGCTGATAGAGACTGGAAAGGCGACTGGGCTCAGAGGAGTCTATGACCAGTCAGACTTTGGCTTTGGGGACCTGGGGTCTGGTCCACTGCTCCTGATCCACAGAGATTGGGGTGCCCCCAGATTGAAGCCTCTTCCTTCATTCTCTGCCTATAATGTCAGCTTTGGTCAACCTGATGATGATGTTTTCTTTGAAAACAACAGGACGCCCCCCTAAGAGACTTTCCCATGGTATGTCATCTCTGCACCAGACCCATTCACCCCTTGCACCAACGTTTCCCAGTGCCTGTTATGGGTCAGGAACCGTGCTTCTGCATGGGGAACTGAACACAGAGGGGGTTCAGGCTGTCGTGAGCCTTTCCTGAGATGTGGGAGGCCCAGTTTGAGTCTTCAGGTAGCATTCAGTGACCTCCCCCATATCTGGTATCTCTAGAGCTAGATGGAGGGTAAGAGGAGGAGAGATCCAGAGACTCTGGAAAAGGAAGAAAAGAAATACCTGAGGGACAACTATGTTGTTTCTGTTCTGGGTGCTTCTCTCTACAAGCTCAGTTAGGCTTCCCTGCTGTGTGAGAGGTTACCACCCTCATTTGAAAAATGAGGATTCCAAGGGACAGTGAAGTTTGAGAATTTGCACAGGGGCACACTGCCAGTAAATAGCATAAAAGTGATTCTAACTCTACTCTTCCGATCCCAAATCCTATGGTATTTTCAATTACAAGGTCATCCACAAATCTCTCAATCTCTTTTGGACAACTGCTGGACAGAGGTGGGAGACTTCCCCTTGACAGAATGGTGGACCAGTTGTGCGTGCAGGCAGTGGGGGCTGAGTGTGACTAGGAGTTGCCCAGCCTCCTGGGTCAGCAAAACTAATCAAAGCTGCCATAGCTCCTCCCCAGGTAGGGAGCATCTTCTGGCTCCGGGGCTGAAGAGCAGTGTCCAGTGCAGGGTTCCCATCCTAGCTGGAAGCCATGGAGTAAACTGCCCCGGGGTGGGGTGGGGGGCTTCCGACTTTGAGATGGTGGATGAGGGTCAGAAAGGACAAAACCGAGCCTAGCGAGGGGTGGCGGAGTATCTAAGGTTTGGCTTACTCTGAAACGCTGGAGGCACCCATACTGTGCGTGTCCAACTGTCCTCACCCCTGAGCACTCTGACCACAGCGTTTTACCCCAGTCCTCTAACCCGGCTTCCTCAGATCCACCCAGCTTCCTGGGATCCCATCAGAACACCAGATTTTCTGGAATCCTGTTGCTGCTGTGTTGTAGGTTTTAGCCACTGGAACCTGCCCAACTACCGCTGACCCACCCTCCTCAGGGGTGCACTCCCGACCCAGGCATTCACGCACTGTGCAGTGACTGTCTAAAGCCTTCTAGTGCTCTCCATCTCCTTACCCTGGCCCTAACAGTTCAACTTCAGTAAAGGGAAAAGTCTGGCTGAGGGAAAAAAAAAGCTTATGAAAGGAAATTATAAACACCTTTTTGTCAATAAAATTGAAAACAGATGAAATGGACAAATTCCTAGAATGTGTCTCACTAAATCTGGTACAAGAAGAAAAAGGAAACATAAATAATTCTATGACTACTAAAGTAATTAAATCAGTAGTTTGAAATCTTTCCACAAACATCAAGAGAGTGATTATCTCCAGGGTTGGGGGATGAGGGTGTTGGGTGAAGGGTAGTACACAGAGGGCTTCACACTTATTGCTCATGTTCTATTTCTTTTTTTTTTCTTTTTATGTTTTGTCAGTCACCATACAATACATCATTAGTTTTTGATGTAGTGTTCAAGATTCATTGTTTACGTGTAACACCCAGTGCTCCATGCAATATGTGCCTTCCTTAATACCCACTACCAAGCCAATCCATCCCCCCCTACCCTCTACAACCCCTCAGTTTGTTTCCCAGAGTCCACAGTCTCTCATGGTTCATCTCCCCCTCTGATTCCTCCCCTTCACTTTTCCCTTCCTTCTCCTAATGTCCTCTGTGTTATTCCTTATGCCCCACAAGTAAGTGAAACCATATGATAATTGACTCTCCCTGCTTGACTTATTTCACTCAGCATAATCTATTCTAGACTAGGTTTAAAATGTGGATGATCATTTTATTATGAATCTTTATATTTTGCACATATGTCAGACATATTATTTGGTCTGTATTTTGTATTTATTTATTCATTTGTCAGGTTTTTAAAATATTTGATTTGATTTGATTTTTTCAGTGTTCCAAGACTGTTTATGCACCACATCCAGTGCTCCATGCAATTTTATATTTAAATATATATGCTAACTCAAAAGTAGTACTTTAAATTGACCTTTCTATAAACCAAGATAATCTACTGTATATGTTAGTCCCAGGACTCTCCCCAATGAAGATTCCAGCATTAGAAAGGGCTCACATGAAGAATTTACTATACAAAAGTGAAACTGAAACTATGGCATAATCAGAACTGCTATACCATATTAGTAACACAGTTTTACACAGAAGTACATGCAAGTTTCCGTGGGATGATTCTTCAGCAATATTACTGCACTTTGACTTCAACGTAGTATTAGAAAACACCAATGAATTTAACAGTCAAGAACATTCTGTGAAGTTCTGGGGCACTTGGGTGGCTCAGTCTGTTAAACGTCTGCCTTTGACTCAGGTCATGATCTCCCAGTCCTGGGATCAAGCCCCGAGTCATACTCTCTGCTCAGTGGAGAGTCTGCTTCTCCCTCTCTGTTCTTCTCTCTCTCGCAAATAATAAATAAACAAAATCTTTTTTTTTTTGAAGAATATTTTGTGAAGTTCTTACCATATCCCAATTAAAACAGGTATTTGTCCACTAAAAATATTAAAACCAGTACCACACATGTGGGTTTTTCTGTGCTCTGTATCTAGAAGCACAATTGCTGAGCCAAGGAAATCTAAGTTTTCAGCTTGATTAGATTTTGTGAAATTGCTCTCTAAAGTGTTTTTACCAATTTAAACTATCACTGAAGTGCATGAAAGTTCCTATTTCCTCACATCTCAAAAACAGTTTGTCAGAGTATAAAATGTTTGCCACTCTGATAAGCACGAAATATTTCTATGTTTATTTTACTTGCCTTTCCAGATTCGGTGAGCTTAAGTATATTTTTTAGCTATTTACTGCCTATATACAGTATGTGTGTGTACATGTACACATAGTTAATTTTCATTACTGATGGTAGTTACAGTGATGAAGATACCGTAAATACTGAATTATCAAATATTGAACACCATTGCTACCAAGAGAAATACAGGGTCCATTTCTCGGGTGCCTCTGGTCACAACATTTTCACCACCAATCAGTATGTAACTTTGTATTGTGCATGTTTCTATTTAAAGACACCTTGTTTAATACATATTGTTGAGTTATTAACATTGAACTGTGCCCAACAACATTACACCTTATCCCTTAGCACACGGTCAAGTGCATCAGAGCCTTCTTGCACTTAGGAACACTAGATACACTTTAGACTATGCTAAGGACCATTTTAAACATGAAATCATGAGCAAAAGCCCAAAAAAAATGCAAAATGTGGCAGTAATTAGACCATGGAAATAATACTTACTGACAGTATGAGAACGGAAACAAAAGAGAGAACATTACCCTGTTCAGCCTCAGCTAGAAACATGTGCTTTGAGCCACTCAAAATTTGTGCTGCTCTGCATACACCCCTGAATGACCATCAGAGTACTGGCAGTATTGATTTGGGGGATTACAAAGAAATTTTAACAAGTAGGTGAATTCACAAATATAGAATCACAAATATGTACATATGTATGTATAATATATATGCATATATATAATCTCATTATATATTTTATCAGTTGCCAACTTTGTATGCTGGTATTTGTATTTTCTTAATTGGTACAAAATGTTGTTTGGTTTTTTGAAGCCTGCTGGATTTTCACGGGGATTGCACTGAATCTAGGGATCAGTTTAGGAATAACTGACAGCTTAACAATATTGACTCTCCTGACCTATGCACAGAAGATCTCTCCTTTTATTTGGTTCTATGATAGTGTCACTCAGCAATATTTTCTAATTTTCATTATATATGTCTGGTGTATCTTTTTCAAGATTTATCTTTAAGTAGTCGGTAGTTTTTGATGCAACTGTAAATGCTATCGCTTTCTAATTTGAATTTCAGATTGCTCATTGCTTGTATGTAGACACAGAATTGATTTTTGTATATTGATCTTGTATCCCACCATTTAATAAACTCATTTATTAGTCCTAGGAGCTTTTTTGTAGATCCCACGCATGTTTTTAAAGATTTTATTTATTTATTTGAGAGAGAGAAAGAGAGAGAGCATGAGTAGGCAGCAGGGGCAGAGGGAGAGGAAGAAGCAGACTCCCCATTGAGCAGGGAGCCTGAAGCCAGGCTCTATTCCAGGACTCTAAGATCATGACCTGAGTCAAAGGGAGACACTTAACTGACTGAGCCACCTAGGCTCCCTGGTCCCAGACATTTTTACATCAACAATCACATCTATGAATAAAGACAGGTTTACTTGCTCCTATCCACACAAATGCCTTTTGCTTCTTTCCTTACCTTGTTTACAGGAATTGCATTCATTCCCTTCATCATGATATACATCATCATGATGATATACTATATTTTTCATAAATTGTTATTCTAGTTGCTAATTTTCTTAGAATTTTTGCTTTTACATTCTTTACCTAATATTATTATAATATCTTCATCTGGACATGGTATTAATTAATGTTAGACTTATACCTGAATTTTAATTTTGGAAGTATTTTTTTTCTCCTTTAAATATTTGTCAAAATTCACCAACAAAGTCACCTGGGACTGAAATTTTCTATGTGGAAAGTTTTTACAAATTCAATTTCCTTAATAGAAATAGGCTATTCATTGCGCTACTGGGTATTTACCCTAAAGATACAAATGTAGTGATCTGAAGGGGCACGTGCACCCGAATCTTTATAGCAGCAATGTCCACGATAGCCAAACTATATAGCCAAATTATGGGAAGAACCTAGATGTCCATCAACAGATGAATGGATAAAGAAGATGTGGTATATATGTACAATGGAATACTATGCAGCCATCAAAAGAAATGAAATCTTGCCATTTGCGACGACGTGGATGGAACTAGAGGGTATTATGCTGAGCAAAATAAGTCATCAGAAAAAGACAATTATCATATGATCTCCCTGATATGAGGAAGTTAAGAGGCAATATGGGGGGCTTGGGGGGGTAGGAAAAGAATAAATGAAACAAGATGGGATCGGGAGGGAGACAAACCATAAGAGACTCTTAATCTCACAAAACAAACTGAGGGTTGCCGGGGGGAGGGGGGTAGGGAGAGGGTGTGGGGTTATGGACATTGAGGAAGGTATGTGATATGAAGGTATGTGATATAAACCTGCGATTCACAGACCTGTACCCCTGGGGCTAATAATACATTTTATAATAATAAAAAAATAAAAAATAGATAAATAAAAAAGAAATCAGCTATTCAGTTTGCCTATTTCTTACATTTTAAAATTCCAGTGTAGTTAACATACAGTATTATATTAGTTTCAAGTGTACAATATAGTGATTTCCAATAATTCTATTATTAAATAATTTTATATGTTACTCAATGCTCATTGAGACAAATGTATTCTTAATCCTCTTTGCCTATTTCACTCATACTCTTACCCACCTCCCCTCTGGTAACCACCAATTTGCTCTTTGGTTAAAAGTCTGTTTTTGTTTTCTTTTTGTTTGTTTTGTTTCTTAAATTCCACATAAGAGTAAAATTTATTTCACTTAGCATTATACTTTGTAGCTCCATCCACATTGTTGCAAATGGCAAGATTGCATTCTTCTTTATGGATGAATAATATTCCACTGTGTGTCTGTCTATCTACCTATCTAACTATCTATCTATCTTCTTTCTATTCTACATCTATGCCAGATCTTCTTCATCCATTCATCTATCAATGGATACTTGGGCTGCTTCCATAATTTCACTATTGCAAATAATGCTGCAAAAAACACAGGGGTGTATATATCTTTTCAAATTAGTGTGTTTATCTTCTTTGGGTAAATACCCAGTAATGGAATTACTGGATCATATAGTAGTTTTATTTTTAATATTTTGAGGAACCTGCATACTGTTTCCCATAGTGGCTGCACCAGTTTGTAGTTCTGCCAACAGTGCACAAGGGTTCCTTTTTTTCCACATCCTCACCAACACTTCTTGTTTCTTATGTTTTTATTTTAGTCATTCTGACGGTGTCTGAGGTGGTATCTCATTGTGGTTTTGATTGGTATTGCTCTGATGAGTGATGTTGAGCATCGTTTCATATGTCTGTTGTCCATCTGTATGTCTTCTTTAGAGAAACATCTGTTCATGTCTTCTGCCCATTTTTCAATTGGATTATTCATTGTTGGGGTGTTGAGTTGTATAAATTCTTTATATATTTTGCATACTAATCCTTTATCAGATATGTCATTTGCAAATATCTTCTCCCATTCATGAGGCTGTCCTTTAGTTTTGTTGCTTCTTTCCTTTGCTACTCAGAAGCATCTTATTTTGATGTAATACCAAGAGTTTAATTTTGCCTTTATTTCCCTTGCCAGGAGACATATCTAGAAAACTATTGCTGTGGCCATGGTCAGAAACATTACTGCTTGTGCTCTCTCCTAGGATTTTTATAGTTTCAGGTCTCACATGTAGGTCCTTAATCCATTTTGAGTTTATTTTTTGTCTGGTGTCAGGAAGTAGCCCAGTTTCTTTTTTTTTTTTTTTACATGTAGCTGACCAATTTTCCCAATACCATTTGTTGAAGAGACTGTCTTTTTCCCACTGCATCTTCTTGCCTCCAAGATTACCTGACCATATAATCACGGGTTGATTTCTGGGCTCTCTATTCTGTCCCACGATCTATGTGTCTATTTTTGTGCCAATACCATATTATTGGGATTGTGACAGCTTTGTAGTATATCTTGAAATCTGGGGTTCTAAAACCTCCAGGTTTGTTCTTCATTTTCAAAATTGCTTTGGCTATTTGAGGTCTTTTGGGGTTCCATACAAATTTTAGGATTCTCTGTTCTAGCTCTGTGAAAAATTCATATTTAGATAGAACTATTTGGCAGAATTCACAGTAAAGTCATCTAGGACTAAATTTTTCTTTATGGAAAGCTTTTAACTATAAATTCAATTTCCTCAATAGGTAGATATAGGCTACTCAGTTTATCTATTTCAGTCCAGTTGCCTGCAGTGCATCTCTTTGCCTGCTGGGGAGAATGTTGGGTTTCTGTTCTGTTAGCTGGCCAATCTGGGGCTGCTTTGGCTTAAGTTGAGTGAGACCAGGTGTTGGTTAGAGGTGCAATAGCACCACACCGCAGGAGAAAACAGTGGTGGGTTATGCAGTGCCACCAAGGTCCAAGCCAGTGTGAAGGGACCTGTAGCTGCCAGGGACCAAGGCATGCTGGCTGGAGGGGGTGGATACACAGGAGCACACTGGGGCAGATACGTCATATTAGGTTTGGGCAGGTTAGCTGTGGGAGGGGACCTGGAGCTGAGGCCCTATTGGAGGGTGTATGTCCACAAGAGAATGCGTGGGTAGGGTACACTGTTAGCAAGTTAGGAAGTAACTGCTGACCTGGCATGTTTCCAATAGGGGTCCATGTGTCTATGCTGTGGGGTGGGGGAGGGAAATAGTGCCTGCCAGCCCTTTGTTCTGGAGAAATCTACCAAAGATCCCTGCCCCTCTGGCACACAGTCTGAGATTAGTAAACAAATCTCCCTCCCATGTACCCTAGGCATTTTTCAAACTACTGATTCTTTGTTGTATCTCCACAGGGCTATTTTAGTGCTACCTCTTTAAGGGTGGAGACTCAGTTTCCTCTTGCCCTCCAGGCTCTCCCATTAGCCTGCTGATTTTTAAATTTCCAGGTTTTAAGTCACAATGATTGTAAGAACTGGTGAAATTCAACTGCTCTGGTTTTCAAAGCCAAATATTATGGCAGTTCATCTTCCCTGCGCAGGCTTTCTGATGCAAAGGTCTGTTTCTCTCTCCTCTCTGTGCCTTGAAGCATCCCTTCCTCCTGCAAACAATCTGATGGGTCTTTTTAGCTCCCAACCATTTCTCTACCCTTCCTACTCTTTTCCATGTGGCCCCTTCTCTACATTTAGCTGCGGAGAGCGTGTTCTGTCCATCTGCAAGTAATTTTCTGGATTATTTATGCTGATGAGGCTGTTCTTTAGTTGTATTCATGGGACAAGGTGAGCTTAGAGTCCATTTCCTTGATCTTTTCAATGAATTAGCTTTCAGTTTCATTGCTATTTTGTTTTCCAGTTTATTGACTTCTTCCCTACTCTTTATTGTTTCCTTTCTTCTACTTACTTTAGGTCTAATCTCTTCTTCTCTTCTGATTTCTTAAGATTGAAGTTGATGTCATAGATTTGAGACCTTCCTTCTTTTCTGATAAAAATGTTTAGTGCTAAAAATTCTCCAAGAATTGATTGATTTCCATTGTTATGACTTTACTGTTATCCTACAAATTTGATATATTGTATTTTCATTTTCATTCAGTTTAGAATAGTTTCTAATTTCCCTTTAGATTTCTTCCTTGATTCATAACTTATTTAAATGTGTCCTATTTTATTTCCAAATATTTGGTTTTTTTTCAGAGATTTTTCTATTATTAATTTCTAATTTATTTCCATATAGTCAGGAAACATACTTTCTATGACATACTTTTTTAAATTTATTGAGACTTGTTTCAATAAACTTGTAAATGTTTCACATATGATTGCAAGGAATGTTACTTCAAATTTTAAATTTTTATTAGTGAATCTTTATAATTGTGTTTAAGTCATATAATCTTACTAAATGTTTTTTGTTTGCTTCCTTTATTTCTGATGCAGTTGTATTTAAGTTTCCCTCTATAATTATGAATTTGTTCATATTTTCTTAAAATTCTGTTAATTTTTCTTTATATATTCAAGTTTTATTGTTAGGCTCATACAAATTCACAACTTTATATTTTGTTGGAAACTGTTCTTTTGCCATTGTAAAGAGTGCTTCTTTATCACTATGTTTTTGTCTTTAATGTTACTCTGTTTGGTATTATTACTAAACCAATATTCTATTTGTTAGTATTTGTTTGCCTGTTATGTCTTTTTCTAGTTTTTATATCCAATTGCTCTACATAGTTTTGTTTTAGTTGTGTTTTTTTATAAACAGCACTTGTTTTAATCAAATCTAATTATCTTTTTCTTTAGAAAGCTTGAGTTTAATCTATTAACAATTATTATGATCATTTATATATCTGGATTAATTTCTATTTTTTGGGCTACATCTTCAGTGTTCCATGTTCCTCCTCCCTTTTTTTCCTTTCATTCTTCTCTTAGGTTGATAAAATTGTTTTTGTTCTCCTTTTCCTTCTCTAATGGTTTATAATCTACACATTTCCTTTCTTTTATTTTAGTAATTATTTTAACAAATGTTAAACTATGTATTATCTTTAAAAGTCTAAAGTAATTCAGTATTTCCATCTCTCTAAACAAGGCAATGGTCTTTGTGTGCATTACCCATTGTTTCCTATCCTTTTCATCTTTTCTGGGTTTATGGTTTAAATTTTATTTCCATCAATCTTTTGAAAAAATGAAAATGTTATTCTTAAATTATCAGTATTTAATTTGATTTACCAATATATTTTTATCTCCTAATTTGCTCATTATTGTTTATGGCATCCCATTTCTTTATTTTGAGTTTCCTTTTTTTCTTTATAAAATACATCCTTTAGTAGTTCATTAAGGATTTGTGGTGCCTCATGATCCATCTTCTCTTTTAACATTTCTTTAATATTCACCTCTATTTCTCTGCTCTTTCTACTTAAATTCCTCAGCGTTATTTTCAAAGTCAGTAATTGTCTTTGTTACAAATCTAGAATTTAGCCCACTTACGGAATTTTTAATCTCAGTTACTATATTAATTTATTTCTGGGATATTTTTTAATGCGTATGGGGTTTTGTTTTGTTTTGTTTTGTTTTTGTTTTTGTTTTTTGTATCCATTTGACCTTGATTCATTGCTGCAAGTTTTTATTTCATAAAACTTTTATAGTTGTTATTCCTTCCTTTATTTCTGAGTAATTTAACATACTTAAAGTCATTCTGGGATTGTTTAATTATTTTTGTTTCTTCAATAATTAATTCTTCTCCTAATTTTTTATTCACTGGCCAGCTTTTTTTTAATTTAATTTTTTTCAATGTTCCAAGATTCATTGTTTAAGCACCACACCCAGTGTTCCATGCAATATGGTGCCCTCCTTAATACCCACAACCAAGCTCGCCCATCCCCCCACCCCCCTCCCCTACAAAACCCTGTTTCTCAGAGTCCACAGTCTCTCATGGTTCGTCTCCCCCTCTGATTTCTCCCAATTCACTTTTCCCTTCCTTCTCCCAATGCCCTCCATGTTATTCCTTGTGTTCCACAAGTAAGTGAAACCATATGATAATTGACTCTCTCTACTTGACTTATTTCACTCAGCATAATTTCCTCCAGTCCCATCCATGTTGATACAGAAGTTGAGTATTCTTCCTTTCTGATGGCTGAGTACTATTCCATTGTATATATGGACCATATCTTCTTTATCCATTCGTCCGTTGAAGGGCATCTTGGCTCTTTCCACAGTTTGGCGATTGTGGCCATTGCTGCTACGAACACTGGGGTACATATGGCCTTCTTTTCACCGCATCTGTATCTTTGGGGTAAATACCCAATAGTTCAATTGCAGGGTCATAAGGAAGCTCTATTTTTAATTTCTTAAGGAGTCTCCATACTGTTTTCCAAAGTGGCTGCACCAACTTGCATTCCCACCAACAGTGTAAGAGGGTTCCTCCTTCTCCACATCCTCTCCAACACCTGTTGTTTCTTGTCCTGTTAATTTTCATTGGCCAGCTTTTTTAAAAGCATGTTTTATGTTTTTTGTTTTCTTGAAGAAGGTAGCATATTGTCTTATCATTTACTCTCTACTTCCAGCAGTTTTACAGGGCCCCCACCCAACTTCTGGGACTCACGCCTAAGAACAGGTCCTACGCCAGCACCCAAGGGCTTCCATTCTGAAGCAATATCACAGATTTAGCCGTTGAATCATCCAATGTCCTGGCAGAGTCAATGTTCACTGCCTTTTCTCCTCTTCTAGCCACCACAGCTGCACAACTTTAATTATATTTGCTCTTTTAAACAAAAATCTTTTAAATTGTCAGTATTAAATTAAATATATAGGACCCATAGCTCGGTCAATAATCCTTTCATGGTTGAAAAACCCTACCCTGCCCCTGTTGTCACTCTGTGGGACTGACTGCCATCCATCTGCACATGGGGTGCTCTTGATCCTGTCTACCCAACAGAGACCCAAGTTCTGGCCAATGTTGAATATTTCTAGATTCACAATCTATTTGTCATTTCAAGTCCTACTTATGGCTGGATGCTTCCATTTTGATTTTATCTACATAGATAGCTTGTTCTTGAGCATGGAATGTGTGTGTGTTTGTGTGTGTGTGTGTGTGTTTAAATGTATCATTTTTGTGGAGCAGTTTAAAATATGATCTCATACCACCATCTTGAAAAGAAGTACAAAGCAGAGTTACTCAATCTTTTATAGACTCTATTCTTTTTGACATGTAGAAAAATCTTAGGTATACTACTTGTGTACATAAATCTTTTACAGTACTTGAAATTTCAAAATTCTATAAATAAAACTTTAGAACTGCCTTGGCAGGGAAGTTGAATTTTTCCCAAAGATTTTTTTTTTATTACATTTGTCACCACCACCCCCTTCCAATTCCTATATTAACATCTCTCACTATTTAAAATCACTCTCCTAAAAGGAAACATACAACTCTGAAAAGATTAGCTTCAGGGCACCTGGGTGGCTCAGTCAGTTAAGCCTCTGTCTTCAGCACTAGGAACCACAGTTGACAGACCTCCACAACCTACACTCAAGTCTCAATTACCCTAGTCAATTTGTTCTCATAGTCTAACCATAGAAATAAACACTGTTTTTGGTTAAAAAAAAGTTTTATTTCACAAACACTTTATGACATCTATAAAAAGCAAAATAAAAGAACATCAAAACCCCAGTAGGTAAATAATGAGTAAGAATAAGAACTATAAGAATAGTTCTCATAAGAGGAAATATAAGTTGGCCAAACATACACACATATGTTATCCTTGATATTAATCTAAGATATAAAAATTAATGTACTATTTTACATCTAGGAAGTTTCTTAAAAAATAAGAAATTTTAGGCTGCTATTAAACTAGTACTTTCATACTTGCTGCTACATTGAAAATTCTTTGAAAAAATTATCTGAAAAAACAATATACCAATATGTATGGGAAGCTGTACAAATGGTTATCCAACTCCTAGAAATTTATCTTAAGGAAACATCAGAAGAAAAAACCTATATACATGATGATGTTCACACAGCATTATTTACAATACTGTAAGTAAATGGTGAAGAAGACAAACAGGCAGTAAGTTCCCCTGCCATTTTTTTGAAGATCTTATTTTTTTCTTTGAGAAAGAGAGAGAGCACATTCACATGGTTGGGGATTTGGGGGCACAAGGGAGGGACAGTGTGAGAGGGAGATGCAGAGAAGCAGACTCCCTCTCGAGCAGGGAGCCTGAACAGGGCTCAAATCCAGGACTCCAAGATCATGACCTGAGCCAAAGGCAGATGCCTAACCAACTAAGTCACCCAGGCTCCCCAGTGACCAACTAAGTCACATTTTTTAACAGCTTTATCAAGGTGTAATTGATGTATAATAAACTGCACATAAAGTATACAATTTGATTAGTTTTGACATAGGTATACATCCATGAAACCATCACGACAATCACGGTAATGGATATAACCATCCCCCAATATTTTTAAATGGGCAAAAAACAATTAGAGCCAGATGTTAAATCATGCTACCCAAGCCATCACCCCCATCACCCCAGTTATCAACGGACTATCTGGGAAGGGAAAAGGAAGAGGTCACATGGAGTCAGTGTTCGTGGTGAGGAGGTTCATCCCACTTTGGGGCCAGCATCTTGGCTGGGGATTTCTGAGGGTCGGATCTGATGGAGCAGCTCATACAGCAGTAAGAAAGGATCAGGATGTAACATGCTGAAATCAACCTTCCACCCCACCATCTCTTATGGCCTTGGAGGGTATAGCAGAGAAAATGGCCCCAAATGAAGAAGCTGAGGGAGAGGCAGGGATTATGATGCCCAGTGGCCAAATGAGGAAATGATACAGGGGGTTGTAAGTCAATGGCATGGCTTGAAAGGGATGCCTCTCTTCCTTTCTAATAGGGTAACGAAGGACCTCAGTGTGAAGCCAAACATACTGAGAAAAATCACATGACACAAAGAGAGCATGTCAGCAGAGCCCCAGAATCCAACCAAAGTGACCTGTAATAAGATCAGGTCACTGACTACCACTGGCAGGTAACAGTACATGGCACAGTCTCCTCCATCTCTCCAAGCCTCCCCACCCAAATCTCTGTGAGGTCAGAAGGGTATTAAAAAAAATATATCCCCTCCCCATGACATGTCCTAAAGGTCATGATCTAGTCAGGGAGGGAAAGGAGAAGAGGTGAGGTTGGGTTTCCAACTGAACCAGAGAGAACTTTTTAATAATGATAAATGACAACTGTACAAAAATAAGAAGATCTAAGAACAAACTTAATTAAGGAGGTTAAAGACTCATATACCAAAAACCATAAAATATTGATGAAAGAAACTGAAGATGATACAAACAAATGGAAAGATATTCATGCTCATGGATTGAAAGAAATAATATTGTTTAAATGTCCATACCACCCAAAGCAATCTACAGATTCAATGCAATCCCTACCAAAATACCAACAGCATTTTTCAAAGAACTAGAACAAATAATACTAAAATTTGTATGGAACCACAGAGGACCTTGAATAGCCAAAGCAATCATGAGAAAGAAAAACAAAGCTAGTGGTATCATAATTGCAGGTTTCAAGATACACCATAAAGCTGTAGTAATCAAAACAGTATGGTACTGGCACAAAAATAGACACATAGATCAATAGAACACAATATAGAGCCCAGAAATCAACCCATACTGATGTGGTCAATTAATCTATGACAAAGGAGGCAAGAATGCACTTTGAGTAAAGGATAGTCACTTCAACAAATGCTTCCTGGAAAACTGACAGCTATATGCAAAAGAATGAAACTGGACCACTTTCTTACACCATACACACCCTCCATACTAAACTTACACCATACATATACTCAAACTGGACTAAAGACCTAAATGTGAGACCTGAAACCATAAAACTCCTGGAAGAAAACATAGCAGTAATTTTTGACACTAGCCATAGCAGCATTTTTCTAGATATGTATCCTAAGGCAAGGGAAATAAAAGCAAAATCAAACTATTGGGTACATTAAAATAAAAAGCTTTTGCAAACCACAGGAAACTATCAAAAAAAACAAAGACAAATTACTAAATGGGAAAATCTATTTGCAGATAATATCTCTGACAAGGGGTTAATATCCAAAATATATAAAGAACTTATATAACTCAGCACCTCCCAAACACAAATAATCCAGTTAAAAAAACAGAGGATTTGAATAGACATTTTTTCTAAAGAAGACATACAAATGACTAATAGACAATGAAAAGATGTCAACATTACTTATCATTAGGGAAACAAATCAAAACCACAATAAGATATCACCTTATACCATTCAGAATAGCTAGAATCAAGAAGACAAGAAATAACAAGTTGTTGACAAAAATGTGGAGAAAAAGGAACCCTTGTGCACTGTTGGTGGGAATGCAAAATGTAGGAGCCACTGTGGAAAACAGTATGGAGGTTCTTCAAAAAATTAAAAATAGAACTACCACATGATCCAGTAATCCCCCTTCTGGAATTACTGGAAAAACCAGACTCTTAAATACAGAGAAGAAACTGGTGATTGCCAGAGTGTTGGGTGTGGGTGAAATGGATAAAGGAGATTAAGAGTATACTTACTGAGATGAGTACTGAATAAAGTATGGAATTATTGACTCATTGTATTATACACCTGAAACTAATATAACACTGTTATGTTAGTTCTACTTCAATTCAAAAAAATAATGAGAAATGATTCTAAACCTGTGGGATCATCCCAAAATATCACTTAAGGGCAGGAAAAGGAGGTGATGATTGGAGGAAAACAGGAAACTGTTCATGCCTGTACCTCACTGAGTTCAGAGAATTCTCTATACCTGATACAATCATGAAATTAAGAACATGGTTAGAGAAAGTATAATGTATCAACTCAAAACATTATCAACAAAATTATAAGTATGAAAAACTATGCAGAAAAATGCAACTTGTTTATATGCTATTATTTTAAATAATAATAATGAAAAATAGAACAACTATATATAACAGATATATTGACAAAACTTAAAAAGAATATGAAAAATGAAGATCATTTTGTTAATATGGTATGACTACTGTCTTCAAATTACTTTTTACTTACTCCATTTATTCTATAACATAAAAAAGTGAGAGAAAATCACACACCAGCTACCTTCCTTGTTTAGAAAAATACATTCATTTTTCCATGTTCTTTTTTCTTTGATAATTTGATCAATAGCTTTGAGCACTTACTGCCAAGTGTTAGGCTGTGCCAGATACTGTGGGTACAGCTCAGAGCAGGGCTGATGGGCTCTCTGTCCCCATCTGTGTGTAACTGCAGGGGTGCTAGGTGCTGAGGACTGTTCTAGGTGGGAGCAGCTTCATGGAGCACAGATAGGACAGTGGGAGGGCCCTGAGGCTTCCTATGTAAGTGGAAAGTATGATGAGACAGAAAGGATGCAGGCAAGGGAAAGGGGAAGAGCTTGAGGGAAGAGGGCAGGGAGCAGAGCATATAGGATTAGCCCAGAGACTTGAATGAAATTCTCCAGAAAAATAAAATGAAGTTTGAAGGGCTGGAGCATGAAGCAAAAGTTGGAGCTACAGGTTGGGGGAGCAGGGACTCAGGCAGGGAAGCAGGGTCTGGCCTTATAAATCTTGGTGAGAAATATGAATTTGAAGATCAAAGCACGCATGCACGTGCTCGTGCACACACACACACATTCATAATGCTTATATAGTTGAATTTCATAACTTCTATGACATAGGATACATATTTGAATTTGGAACTTTCTAGACCTCTACAGTATTTTTAATTCTTCATGTTGGGTTCTTGGAGTTTGTACCATTCTGGGACACAAAGCAAGCATTTGGAAGATTCAGGATTTCACTGGGAAGTCTCTTGGCAGGCATTAGGCCCACTGATTCTAGTCACAGCATTGTGACCTCTCAGCACCTCCAGCAAGGGCTGGCCTTCCTTGGGGCTATTCTGAGCTGTAGCAGCCCTAGTCTTCCCTGCACACTGAAAGGTGCCACAGAAACTTGCAGCATTTCTAGCCAATAATTCAGATTCACTGGTTTCAGCTGATCCATCCACTTGGAGACCATTCAGAGCCAACAGGAGGTCTGGGTTTCTACAAGTTTCTCAAATGAGAGAAAGTTGAACTAAGAAGTATGAGGAGAATTATGCTGTTGACAGGTGAGTGTTTCAAGTGTGGGTCTTGGCAATGAACTATTCACTTATAGTTCATGAGGAAATGATGAGACAGCTGCAAAGAAGCAAATCTCTGAGACACGACAGTTCAGTCCCAAAGACCATTAACAGAGGGTCGGCTCATCAAACACATCTGCAGAAATAGAACAGAGCAGGCCTCTGTGCAATCCCACACATCGGAGTGATGGCTGCAGATTTCCATTTAATCTAGTCCCAGTGCAAATTGGAAACCCAAGAGTTCACGCCACAGACACAGGCTTCAAAGCCTCTTCTTGTCTCCGCTAAACAGCTCAAGGAGAGAGAACCTGAAGGGAAGGTTTTCAGAGTGGATTTTGTTTCTTACAATTTGTTTAAACTTGAATATGCTTTTTGTAGACATAATGAATGAAGTTATTAATTAATCATTTTTGCAGCAGTGAAAAAAGCTTCCATTTTAATTATGGCTCGTTGTCATGTAGCTTGAATACAATCAGAAAGTCATTATTGAATTTAGACTATTCCTCCCCTATTTTTCTTACACAATCACATGTTTCTTTTTCCTCCTTACAAAAGCGGCATGTTTGTGGCAAGTTACATATGTCTATGTGTGTATATACATATATGCGTATGTCCCATGTATAAGCACACATGTATACACGCATCTATCTGACTTATTTGTACATATGCACACATTTATACTTTACATAACATACATATACCCATATATACTTTATATAAAGTTATAAAATGAAGAGGAATTGTCCATCCTTTCCCCCATCATCAACTCCACTCTCTACAAGCAACCACTGAAAAAGTGATGTTTGTTCCTCTGGGCAGGATGTTCAGATGGGGCTTTCCATACCTCCTTCTCCTTGAAGGCACCAATATAGCAAATACCAGGCCCAAAGTGAATGGGATATGCACACACACACACACACACACACACACACAGAATGTACTGAGACAATGCAAGAGCGTATTCCTCCACAGAGAGAGGCAGCAGATACAAGGGAGGCTGATGGGTGGGGAGTTCTTTGGGGCGAGTGTGCTAAGGCCCACCACCACTCCCTTGGGGGAACAGGAGGTTCCCCCTTCTAACTCCAAGCCTAGGGAAGTGGCATTCCAGGGATGCCCTTGGGGAGCTCTTATATTTGTCCCAAGCAGTTGGGAATCAGACATGGAACTGAGACAATTCAAGGAAAATGTAGCCTAGAGAGTGATTGTATGTCAGGATTCTGTTTCCTCAGAGGCAATCCAAACGGGAGGAAGGCTCACTATCTTGGCAGTAGAGCCAAGAAAGTTCCATTGGATGGTATCAGCTACTTTCTCAGGACTCCATGAGGGAGACCCAGCAAGTCACTGGGGTTCTGCCCAAAGGGCCACCCTGGTGAGCGAGGAGATGGAGTTTGGAGGCATCCTGCTAGTGGCAGGACTGCAGAGGCACTGGCAGGAGATGACCAGAACAGAAAGGACCTGGTGGAGGAGAGAGGAGAGGGGGTCGTTGAGTTAGAAGGCTTGCCTGGAAGCCAGCTTTAGCCACTGGGTGGGAACAGAGCAGGCTTGCAACTCACGATGCTCCCAGTCCAGGGAAACTTTCTCCTGCGCCCTCACCCCTCACCCCTCAGGAAATGCTTCTCCCATTTCCTCGGGGTGAGCATGCCATCAGCAGCTAGCCCAGGGAGAAGATGCTCAGGGACATGGCAGGGTGGGGTGACTCACTAGCTCTAGTTTGTCTGCAATTTTTCAGGTTTTAGAATCCCATGCTTCCAGATGGAGAGTGGGGAGACAACACATGCCTTTCCCAGCACCAGATCCCAGTTCGGCAAGATGAAGATATTTAAAGCTAAGTCAGATGAGAAGTTTTGATGATTACAAAGGACCCAGGCTTTGTTTTTCCACTATGTTGAAACTGGGTTTTCTTTTCTTTTTTTTTTAATACTTTATTTATTTATTTATTCATTCATTCAGTCATTCATTTATTTATAAAGATTTAAAAGAAGTGGGGAGAGGCAGAGGGAGAATAGAGAAACTGAAGGAGACTACTGCATAAGCAACCATGAGTGCACCAATGTCATATGAAACACAGATATGCTGTATGTAGGACACAGATGTCATTCTTTTTTAATGACTGAATAGATTTTATCATATGAATACCTCATAATTTATTAACTAGTCCTCCACTGATGGACATTTAGGTCATTTCTAGTTGTTGTTGTTTTTTTTTTAATATTATAAACCATTGGGCCGTAAAGATCCTAGTATGAGTGTATGTTTGCATGTGTGCATGTCTTTGCACACTGTGAGAAACACCTGTAAGACAGAGTCCTAGACGTGGCATTGCTGGTTTAAAAGGTGAACACTTTTGAAATCTTAAAAGGTCTTGTCAAATATCTTTAAATTTGCATCAGTTACTCCAAAAGTGTTTGCGGGTGTCTGTTTTCTCACATTTGCACTGACACTGAGTATAACCAATTTTTAAATTTTTACCAAAGAATAGATGAACTTATTCCTGGGGCCGTGTTGCAGATTACTGACGTTCCATGGAGCTGATGGAGTAAAGAAAGCTAAATCACCAGATGGCATCTGAAGATCTCTCTTTTTCTACCATGATTCTATGACCCAAAGTGGTCCATGTGAGAACCCAATAGACGTTCCTCTCCTTATAGCTTTTGCAGTAATCTTCTCCTGTGGAAATGGGTGCTTTAGAAAAGATTGTTGTATTATTCTGTTAGCAGGTGTTTTAAAGATCATTTTAATAATGTCTTTAGGATAAAATATGTTTATTATAGAATATATTTTAAAAACACAAAGATCAACCAGAAGGAAGAAGATAATTATTGCCTTAACCTTACCACTCAGATATACTATTATCTCTCTATACATTAATGAATATAAAAAATAGGATTATATATATAAATTTATGTAAATTGGATCATATTCTACATGTTGCAGCCCTTTCCCTCTTACTTGCTGGATCCATGAACACCTTGTCATGGGATTAAGAAACCTCTACAGCCTTGCTGCTCAAAGTGTAGTCCAAGGACCAAGAACATTGGCATCACCTGGGAACTTGTTGGAAACGCAGAACCTGAGGCCGAGCTCACACCTACGAGTCAGATCTTCATCTTAACAAGATTCCTAACTGATTCATAAGCACATTAAGATGTGAGAAGTGGGATCTATAGCATCCTTTTTAATGGCTGACAAGTATACCACAGCACCAGAGTTTAATTTGATTCTAACCAGTGTTGGGAGAGTTTATCCATCTAGGTGGCCAGGAACCATTTTCCTAGAAATCCTTGTTAGAGCCAGTCTCATTGGCCTTGGATAACAGAGACAATCCTTGCTGGGTGAGGTTGTGGGAAAACCAAGTCTGGGCCTAAGACTTCACTGGAGAGGTGTCTCACAGACGACTGTTCTCAGAATGGTTTAAAAAAATGTGTTTACTATGTGATGGTAACAGATGCTTCCAAACAAAGAGAACAGGAAGCTGGTGCCTTCTCTGTCTACATTCAGCCGGGCTGAATGAGTTCCGTTAAATTCGCCTGCAAACTTTGCTAAAGAGCCCAGCAAGCTGCGATGAAAATTACAGAACAACTCCCATTACTCTAAGTAATCAGCTAAAACTGAGCTGTTTTCCATATTCTTTGCTGATAATGCAAATGGAACCTTTGAAGCGAGTGGCTCTAAGTTACCGCACATACTACAAGCTGAGAAGGCCCATGAGGTCCACACAGATGCTGCCACTGCACCCTGAGCCCTGCCACAGGGTGACTGGTCCCCCACTGGAGGATTACGGGCCTAGGGCCAATCATCGGAATAGATTTAATAGGGAAAAGGCTTGGTCTGTCTAAAACCTCTATGGTTTTCTTCACCACAGGCTGTTTTCCCTTGAAAGAGGCTCCTTTGTGCTGTCCAGGAGAAAAGGATTCTGGGTTAAAGAGCAAGATGCAGGACTCTACGTCTAAACTGGCCTCAAGCTCCAGGAGCCCCAAGGTCATCAGCAGAACGCAACTGCAGAAATTAACAATCTGGGAAAGCTATTTCCTCTCAGATTTTCTTAGTTCTGAATGGGGCATCTGGGAACAAACATCACTTTGGGATTTGGTAAGAGGCCAAGAGAAGGAGCCATGGAAAGGAAGATGTCACTGCCTATAAATGCCAACCTACCCTTGTCCTAGCAATGTGACCCTAATGATAACTGAAAGTTTCTGACCCTTAACTTCCAGGAAATAGGATGATTATATCCCCACGGGGAAGGGGCTCCTGGGTGGATCAGTCAATTAAATATCTTACTCTTGATTTCAGTTCAGGTCATGATCTCAGGGCTGTGGGATCAAGCCCTTCATGGGGCTCAGCACTGGACGAGGAGTCTGCTTAAAATTCTCTCTCTCCCTCTACCTCTGTCCCCTCTGCTCACATGTGTGCACCTGTGTGCATTCTCTCTCTCTAAAAAAAAATCTTCACAGGTAAGACACTAGAAATGTTATCACTTTGGATATGCTAAGTATCTGATAAATGCTGTTCTCTCTCCCTCATTCCCCAAAATGAACCAAACCTCACACGTTTCCTTTTCTCTCTCTTTACTCACACTTCAATCAGCAGAGATGAATGTGAAGGTCCTTGAAGAACACATGTCACTTCCAGAAAGTCATTACAGCTAAACTCTAAATTCTTAGTACTCTTCAAAAACAATAAATTTGTTTTCAACTGTTTATATCTGTTTAAACAACTCTTAATTCCAAAAGGAAAAGGATTCTTTGTACACATTAGATGAGTAAAACGTGGACAGAAAGAGAAGTCCAGCTGACTAGCATGTGGGAAAAATGAGTGCTTGCGTGTACTCCTGATGGGCATGTAAATCAATTCTAGAAAGCACTTCTAGAGAATAGTGTGCATAACCTTGGACATGAAATTTTCACATCTGAAAAATGTAGAAAGTAATCATTGATCTCCAACAAGATTTAGTTTTTCCATTGTACCTTTCTTATTCTTTACAATGTTTATATAATTATACAATACATAAATATATGTCCTTATAAAAATAAATTATGTAATATGAAAGCAAAATGAAAAATGAAAGCTGCCTTTTACTCTCATCTTCCCTCTTCCCTCTCTTACCTTCCTCTCTAAAAATAATTTCTGCTAAAATTTGTGTTTATCTTTCTAGACATTGTGCTAAACAGTTACAACATGCGTGTTACATTCTCTGTAATCCCCAAAACATTTATTTAATAGTGTACCTCTCCCCTCTGATTTAAAATGCCATTTAAAAAATAAACAGTGATTTATTGATACAGTGGAATATTATGCATGAGGAAGCTCTAACATGGATATAAAAGATCACTAGGATATATTATTAAATAAATAAAAAGACTAATGCAGGGGTGCCTGAGTGGCTCAGTCGCTAAACGTCTGCCTTCAGCTCAGGTCATGGTCCCAGCGTCGTGGGATTAAGCCCCGCATTGGGCTCCCTGCTCAAGGAGGAGCCTGCTTCTCCCTCTCCCACTCCCCTGTTTGTGTTCCGTCTCTTGCTATAGCTCTGTCAAATAAATAAAACCTTTTTTAAAAAAGTACTAAAAAAAAAAAAAGCAATGCATGGAAAGAGTACACATACTATTTTCATATGAAAGAGAGAAGACATTTGATTTTATTTATATTTGCATAAAGAAACACTAAAAGATTGTTGTGATGACCTGAGGAAAAAAAGAGAGAGAGAGAGAGAGAGAGAAAAGGAGGGGAAAAAAAAAGAAACAGAATAAATAATATTATTTATATATTTAAACATACATATATTTAAATATGCATAAATTTAAATTTAATTTAATTTAAAATTTAAATATATGTATATTTAAATATTATTTATATATAAAAACAGAATAAATAATATTCTTTATAGAAGAATAAATACAAACATAAGAACATATAAGTTAATTATCTGAAGGAGGCAGCAAGTGGCAAAATAGGGCAAAGGGGAATAACAGAAGGGTGAATAATACTTCTTTGTGCTAGGCAGAATAACTGCCCCCAAATATGTCTATGTCCTGATCCCCACTACCTGGGGTTATATGACCATTATAGGACAATGGAGAAGTATAGTTGCACATGGAATTAAGGTTGCTAATCAAATGACCTTGAGATAGGAAGCATATCCTGGGTTACCCAGGTAGGCCCAATGTACTCACAAAGGTCCTTAAAAGTGGAAAAGGGAAGCAAAGAGGAAAGTCGGAGGAAGATGTGACTTCTAAGAGAAAGGCACAGACAAATAAATGCAAGATCGCTTACTTTGAAGATGGAGGAAAGGGGCTATGAGGCAAGGAATGTGGATATATTAGGGTTCTTGGAAGAAACAGAAGATATAAAAAGAGACATGATATATATGTGTATATATTATATAGAGATAGCTACAGACACAGGCATAGGCATAAATATATACAGAGAGAATGATTTTAAGGAATTGACATACAAGATCATGGAGGTTGATAAATCCCTAATCAGCTATCTACAAGCTGGCAACCCAGGAGAGCCACTGATTAATTCCAGTCTAAATCCAAAGGTTTAAGAATCAAGGGAGCTGATGTTGTGAAGCCCAGTCCAAGGGCAGGAGATGACCATGTCCCAGCTCAGCAGGCAGGCAGGAAGGAAAAGAATGTTCCTTTCCTCTGCTTGTTTTCCTAACTGGCCCTAAGGAGATTGGATGAGAGTCACCCACCCTGGGGAGGGCCAGCTACTTTACCAGCAAAACTGCTAATCCCATCTGCAAACACAGAAATAATGTTTAATCTGAGCACCCTGTGGTCCAAACTGACACAAAATTAACCATCACAGTGCGAAACCTCTAGAAGCTGGAAAGAGTAATCTCCTTTAAGACTGCAGAAAGATATAAACTCTTGTCAACACCTTGATCATTGCCCAGTGAGACCCAGGCTGAACTTCTAACTACAAAAATTTACTTACTTTCTATTTTCATTTGTTCCTAGTAAATATGTTTTTGGCTGTTAATTCTGCATGGAAAGCCACTTTCAAGTGCCTTTAAGTGTTTTTTGAGTATGCGGCGGTCTCAGTGCCACTCATTTTTCAAACTTTATACGATTTTATAATTACTCTTTATCCAAAAAATAAAGGGGGTTTACAAATTTCAAAATAGACTCTTTCTGTTCTTCTTTTTCTAATTGTTTTATTTATTGTTTTATTTGTTTTGTTTACTTTTAAATTAAGTTATTAAATTGTTTTATTATTTGGCAATCTATTTTTTTAATTGATTTTGCATATTCTTCTTAAAGCACAAATCTGATCAAGTTTCTTGCTTCAACGGTTCCTCATTCTCCTCAGGATAAAATCTAAAACTCACTGGGCTTCCTGGGAATCCCTTCACAATAATCCCCCCACACACACCCCTGTTCATTCCCACAGCGCCCTGGCTCATTGCTGCCACGGACTCCTCTCCAGTCTCCCTCCAAGCTTCCCACCACATCAACCAATTGCACTGCATGCTCTGTGGACACACAGAGTTCCACTTAGTTTCATGAACATGCCACGCTTGCTCTTGTCTCAGGAACAGAACATGTGCCATTTTCTCTGGGGAAACATTTTCTCATTTCTACTCCATTGACTGAAGAGCTCCTGCTCATCCTTCAGGTCTGAGGATGGTCATCTGTTTCTCCAGAAAGCCCTCGGCGAAGGTAAGGAGCCCCTGCCCATCTCCACACAGGTCACTTACCAGGCCATCACACAAAACTCCCATCACCTATTTTTTCCTCTAGAACTATGACCAACTTAAGAGCCAAGACTGTGTCTTATACATCCTAATGTGAAGTCCTCTCTTCTCGGCCCACAAAGTTTCTGGTGCTCAGTGCATACGTGTTGAGTATTTACTTATTCAACAGATTCATGTACTTCAGTAAGAAGAAAAGAAACTGATAGAAGGCAACACTATATATACACAAAGCTTTTTTAGCAGTTATGTATTAAAAACTTGCTGTCTTCTAGGCACTATATAAAATACATTACATGTGCTATTTATTCATATCATGATGTTACAATGCTTATCATTGGGGGAGAACTGAAGAGATAATTTTATTCCTTCGACTTTTTGAAATTTCCCAATTTATCAAAATCAGGGAAAATAGTTAAGTAACGGTGTTCCTCTCCTATGGAGGTCTGGTAATATATACGAATACAAAGTCCATATGGGTCATGGCCATTCTGTGAAAACTGACCTTGTGAAGAAGGCACTAAGCCAGTGGGAACTCGGAATTTGCATGGCCTCTCTTTAACTCCCCTAAAGCCTTAACACATGGTGAGTTCCAAAAGCACCTGTTGGCTCTATACGTGTGCCACCTCCTGTTTGTTTCTCCAGCCTCTAAGTGAAATAGTGCCCACAAACACAGCTGCTGCTACTGTGGGCATTGTTGCTCTCTCATTCTCTGTGAAGCTGTGAAGAAATACAAAATTCATCCTTCTGCATGCTATAGAATCACCAATGGAAAATAATAAAGCTTAAATGAGCAGCATCTGAGCCACTGGAAAATATTCTTGAGCCTGTTCACCTCTATTAAGCCCTAACCCATTCTACAGTGCCACATAGACAATCTAGCACATTAACATTCCCCGTTTAGACTCACAAGTCTCAGAATCTTCATTTTGAGCCTTTGATTAATGCACGATTATTTGAACAATAAAAAGTAATTTTTTTTTTTTTTAGTTCACAATAGAGCTTTGTGTGAGCAAATGTATGTGCTTTTCATTCAAACATAAATAGCCCTACTTGGTTATGAATGAAATCAGCATTTATTGTACTAATAACTCACAAACATGAATTAAATATACCTAGATGTGAACAAGCTTTATTCCCTGCCTTCAATGCTAATGTCTCTCCTCTTTCTCATCATTTGTCTCAAACGGATATTTAGTGATAACATTCTGGATTTGTAAGAAAAAAGGGCAAACAAATATGGTTATATCTGTTATAAGCTGGTAAACATGAATAAAGCCCACTTGGACATTAAACCTGCAATCTTTATTCTTCTGCCTGTATATTGATTTCATATCATACTCAATACCTTTACTTAATGGGAAGTTATGGGAACAGTAATGCAGCATCTGGTACATTTGTTTTTTTTTTTTTTTTTTTCATGGAAACCTCAACCTTCTAAATAATAGAGGTCCCATCCCAGCTGTGATATTTAGACTAATTCTTGCAGTTTGTAAAGAAAATATCTACCATTTTTTAGATCATTCCTATGTGCCAGGAATGCTCATCCTCACAGGGATTCCACAAGGTAGTTACTATGCCCATTAGAAGGAAGCAGAACCAGAGGCTAAACTAGGTGCTGTGCCATGTCCATGGTACCACTAACAAATGGAGAAGTCTGGGCTACAGTATAGCCCTTCATCTTTAAGAAAAATGACTAGAGAGAGGAAAACCTCAAAAATTATCCCCAACATTACTGAATTATTTTTTCACAAAGAATACAAGTAAGCTACTAGGTTTCTTTCAAGTTTCCATTTGTGTTAAGGTCCAAGGCTAACTCTACGTTGGATAAATTTGAGTGCTTAAGATAAAGCTGCCTTGGGTTGAGATCCCCATATCCCACACAAAGTGTGGTACTGAAAACTGGAGTAGGAGGAGGCCTGGGTGTGGACCCTAAGGTAGGAAATTTGGAGAAATTCAAAGATTGGGAATGTGGAGTGCAGGGTTTCAGGCATAAAGGTCAAATTGAGGGGTGCTCAGGTGGCTCAGTGAGTTAAAGCCTCTGCCTTTAGCTCGGGTCATGATCCCAGGGTCCTGGGATCGAGCCCCACATCAGGCTCTCTGCTCCACGGGGAGCCTGCTTCCTTCTCTCTCTCTCTGCCTGCCTCTCTGCCTACTTGTGATCTCTGTCAAATAAATAAATATTTTTTTAAAAGGTCAAATTGAGACAACCACCACAGTCTCTTACTCCCCAAATACAAATCTCTTGAAGCCACAAAGCACTGACAAGTTGTTATGACCAGTTGTACTTCTGAGAAGTACAAAGTACAAGAAATTTATCTCCCATATATTTTCTCCTCATATCTTCATCAATAATTAATTCAGCCACTAAAAGAATAGAGAACATAGAGCCATGACCAGATAATGAGGTATTTATAATACAGCATATTGTTCTCCAATCAAATAGAGCTAAGAAATAGCAATTAAGTCCAACAACATTAATATTAAACACAAGTTTCTAAGGTACATACCATTGATAATACAGATCCCATCTTGGTTGAAGGTGGGGTAAGGAGTACTTCAACCATGAGATTAGGAGGACTGTAGTAACACTCTTTTCCCCCAAGTCCTTGCTTTTTTATGCCTAAAGCAGAAGGAGGTAACTGCATTCCCTTCAACTCAGAGGGTGGGAAAACTAGTACAATATAGCTAATAATGTTCAATATAATTCCTGAGCTACATTAATGGAGAGGAAGTTTTCTTACCCAAGATCATAGTAATTGTCAAAACCTGAGGGACAAGAATTGTTGAAGAGAAAGGCAAGACACAAGTTGTCAAAGGCAGAGACTTGGGGAAGAGAGATGTCACCAAATAAATGGGGCCAGAAGCTGAAATGGGGTTGAATGGAGTCAATCATGTAAGAAATAAGATCAAAGAGCTTGGGAGTCCACAGACAGAGTCTGGATCACCCTCAGCAAGAGGCAATACTCTGAGACCCCAAAGCACCAAGAGCTAGACTAACAGAGCAAAGAGAAGAGGCAACATGAAAGGACTCATGGAATCAATGCTGGAGAAGCTCAGGAAATGTCATCATGATGAGTGACATCTACCAGGCATAACCTCATGCCAACCCTAAGTTAAGTGCTCTAAAAGTATCATTTCACTTAATCATTACAAACTCTGTAGGGGGAAGCTGACCCCAGAGACCAAATCTTTGAATCATTCTTCTACTATCTGAAGAAACTCTATGAACTCAGAACAGGTCCTTGTTAAGTGGTGGCTCTCTGACTGTTCTGAAAAAAAAAAAAAAAAAAAAAAAAAAAAAAAGAAGTGACTAACCCTAGAACCTCCTCTAGCTGTTACAGCAAATCATCTTAGAGATGATGTGCTCCACAGTGGTGCCAGCACTCTAATTGTCCTGTGGAAGAATAGTCAATGCCAGCTGCTAGCTAGAGGAGTACAAAACCGCCATTTCGTAGTTGAGAGCCCCCACTGAATCTGACTGGAAGTAAGTTCAGGGAAATCTTTTTGGTGCTTGAAAAATGAAGCCAAATGAAGAAGCACAGGAAAGGTGGACCCAAGATCCAAGGATATTTGTGGCCACATCCTCAAAATACCTCATCTTCCAGTTTGAGGACAAGTTGGAAAAGTGGCATTCATGTTTATAGGTCCTTAGGAATCTAATACACTACAGTACAAGGTTTTAATCAGTCAGGAATTTTTTTTTCACCATCCATTCTTACTCTCTCTTTCCTTTTCCTTAAGATCTTCCACTACCTACAACCTTATTCTCTAACAAGGCCAAGAGTCCAAGAAAGTGTCTAGGATGCTAGCCTGCATTCTAGCTCTTCCAAAATAAAATTCCTATAAGCCACTATCTTAGAGTAAGCTCCCTAGAAGCAGAGCCTAAGACAAGGATGCTTGTAGGTGGGAGTTACTGGAGTTGGGGGGGGGGGTACTTTCCAATAAGGAATAAAACAAGGAAGACAGGGCAGAGAAAAGAGCTAAGCCAATGAATATTCTTAGCTGAAGCTTGACTTCAGTCTGATCTCATGGAAAGCTGTAGAACACAAAATGCACCATAGAGCCAGTCCCCAATTGGAGCAAGACCAGTCTTCCTTCCCCATGCCAGTTAGCTCTTGGCAGTGTGCTAAGAAGCAGAATATGTGGAGGAGCATTATGTCCCAGGCAGGCAGATTCTATTCAGCTTGGGAAAATCCTCCCAAGAAAAGGACAGCTCTCGCTTGACTGTTTTCTATTTCATAGTTGTATTAGTTCTCTACTTTGTTCCCAGATGGGGTTTCATACTTTCTATCACCCAATTCAGGCTATTTAAAGGTAGTGAAAACTTGCCTCAGTGGTTCAAAAATACAGCATTTCTTGGTAATCTGTCAAACTATTTATTTGGGTTCTGTTGGGTTTTTTTTTTAATCTCTATTTTTAAATATTGTAGAGAGAGCCACCAAATCTCTCCTGATTCAAAGAATTGCAGGACACATAAAAGCCTCTTTGTAATTCCTTTTGCATTTTATACCATGTCTGTCCTCTCACAAGGTATAATTTGTTCTGCCTCCTTTAACTTTGACACCAATGTAAATGAGGCCTATTTGTAGAGAAAGCAGAGAGATGATAGCCATTAAGTCTGAAGTATTACCTTTTCTTATGTGCAATAGGAATGAAGATTATTATCTTATAGCTCCCAAATGGTACCTGTTTCAAGTGCTGAGTTTAAAGGGATTAGGGAATATTTCAATGTTGATTAAGAGTCAGAAAGGAGGAGAAGAGGTGGGAGATGGCAATGGAGTAGAAGGACCCTAGACTCACCTCATCCCATGAATACAACTAGATAACTATTCAATTAGGATAAATACCCCAGAGATAGATCTGAAGGCAGGCAGAACAAACTCCACAACTAAAGATAGAGAAGAGACCACACTGAAGAAGGTAGGAAGTATGGAGATGCAGTTTGGGAGAGAAACAGATCTTAGCCACTGTGGTGGCAAGCCGGTGGGGTGGGGGATGGGGGTTGCTGCGGTCATACAGAATGGCAAAAGGCAGAGTAACATAGGAGAGTGCACTGGGAAAATGAATCCCTACAGCAATTGGCTTAGAAAGCAAGAGTGCTTGAATTTCATGAGCTCTTGCAACCAGCGAGGAGTTTTAAAGGTCAGCATGCTTGGTTCTGGGAGAGCTTTGAGGACATTGAGGCTTCTCTTGGAGAGAAATTAGGCAAAACCCATTTATAGGCAGTGTGAAAACAGTGATCTGAAGAGCACCTTGGGTACACAGAGGGGACCTTTTCTTCTTAAAGCTATTACCCCCAAGAACAGGAGACATAGGTGAATTTCTTAACACAGAGAAACAGGTACAGAGACTTAGACAAAATGAGAAGACAGAGGAATTTGCCCCAAATAAAAGAACAGAACAAGATCATGACCAGAGATCAGGCAAAACAGATATAAGTAACTTGCCTGGTGGAGAATTTAAAGCAAAGATCATACTCACTTGGTAAAAGAGTAGAGGACATCAGTGAAACCATTAACATGATGATAAGGGGTAACATAGCAGAGATAAAGGCTCAATAAATGAAATGAGAAATACACTTGATTGAATGAATAGCAGGCTGGAAGAAACAGAAAAACAAACTAATGACCTGGAAGACAGAGTAATGGAAAATAATCAGGCTGAACAAGAGAAAAAAAAAGAATTATGCAAAAATGAGACTAGACTTGGAAGTCTCAGTGACTCCACCACACATAATGATATTTATATTATAGGAGTCACAGAAGAAGAAGAGAGAAAAGGGCATAGAGAATTTATTTGAAGAAATAGCTGAAACTTCCCTTATCTGGGAAAGGAAACAGATATCTAGATCCAGAAGGCACAGAGAACCCCCACCCCAACAAAATCAACAAAAGCAGATCCACACCAAGGCAATTAAATCGCAAATTAAAATGGCAAAATATAGTCATAAAGAAAAAAATATTAAAAGCATTAGGACAAAAGGAGACAGTTACATACAAAGAAAACCCCATCAGGCTATCAGTGAATTTTTCAGCAGAAACTTTCCAAGCCAGAAAGGAGTGACATGATAATTCAAAGTGCTGAATGGGGAAAAAATCTACAGCCAAGAATACTCTGTCCAGCAAGGATACCATTCAGAATAGAAGGAGAGATAAAGAGTTTCCCAAACAAACAAAAAAGGAGTTTACAAACACTAAACCAGCCCTGCCAGAAATTCAAAAGAAAATTCATTGAGTGGCAAGGACAGATCAAAAATGACAATATGAATGTAGGAAACACAAAGGCAGTAAAAATTAATATTTTTCTAGAAAATCAGCCAAGGAACTCACAAAATAAGGATGTAAAATATACTTCCATATACTAAATATATAAAATATACTTCCCATATACTAAAAACATGGGAAGGAGAGGAGTAAAGAATGGGTTCAAATGTAAATGACTATCAATGTAATATTTACTGCTATATGCAGAAGAAGTTATATATAAAGCTAAATACTAGATACATGGGAAGGAAAGGAGTAAAGAATGGGTTCAAATGTAAATGACTATCAATGTAATTTTTACTGCTATCTGCAGAAGAAGTTATATATAAAGCTAGTGGTTACTACAAATAAAAAGCCACTAATAAATATTTATAAAAAATATTTACAAAGAGTAAAGGAAAAGAAATCCTAATATATCACTAAAGAAAAACAGAAAACCATGAAAGAGAGAAAGACAAGGATTGGGGAAATCTTCAGCAACAATCACAAATCAAGTAATAAAATAGCAATAAATGCATATCTATCAATAACTAATTGGACTAAATGCAAATTACTTGGGCTAAATGGACTAAACATTTCAATCAAAAGACACAGGGTGACATAAAGGGTAAAAAAAAAAAAAAGACCTATCTACATGCTGCCTGAAAGACACTTGTTGTAGATTTAAAGACATCAACAGATTGAAAGTGAGGGAATGGAAGCTTTGCACAGTGGCAGTATCGTAGCCAATGAGGTTTATCCGAGGCGCAATTATTGCTAATTGAAAACTTTTCCCGATACCCCACCATGATGACTTGAAAGTGAGGGAATGGAGAAACATTTCTCATGCAAATGTATATTGAAAGAAAGCTGGAGTAGCAATATTTATAACAGACAAAATGGACTTTAAAACAAAGACTATAACAAGAGACAAAGAAGAACACTATATAATCATGAAGAGGGCAATTCAAGAAGATAAAACTATTCTAAATATTTATGCACCCAAATATAAAAAGAAGCTAGTAACAAACATAAGGAAATAAGTGATAGTAATAAAATAATAGCAGGGGACTTTAACACTCCACTTCCATCAATGGATAGATCATCCAAACAGAAAATCAACAAAGAAACAATGATTTTGAGTGACACACTGGACCAGATGGATTTAACAACTAGTTATATGCAGAACATTCTATCCTCAGACAGCAGAATACACATTTTTTTCAAGAGCACATGGAACAATCTCCTGAACAGATCACACATTAGACCACAAAACAAGCCTCAACAAATTTAAAAAGATTGTAGTCTTACCATGCAGCTTTTCTGACCACAGTGCTATCAAACTAGAAGTCAACCACAAGAAAAATTCTGGAAAGCCCAGAAATACATGGTGGTTAAAGAACAGGATACTAAACAATGAATGGGTCAACCAGGAAATCAAAGAAGAAATAAAAAATTACTTGAAACAAATGAAAATGAAAACACAATAGTTCAAAACCTTTGGGACTCAGCAAGAACGGTTCTAAGAAGGAAGTATATAGCAATACAGGCTTACTCAAGAAGCAAGAAAAATCTCAAACAAACAATCTAAACTTATACCTAAAGGAGCCAGAGGAAAAAAAAAAACAAGCAAAACCTAAAACTAGCAGAAGGAAGATCATAGTAAATATTAGAGCAGAAATAAATGATATAGAAACTAATAGATCAATGAAACCAGCAGCTGAGTCTTTGAAAAAAAATCAATAAAATTGATAAACCTCTAACCAGACATATCAAGACAGAAGGAAAAAAGACCCAAATAAAATCACAAATGAGAGAAGGAAAATAACAACCAACACCACAGAAATACAAACAATTATAACAGAAAATTATGAAAAACTATATGCCAACAAATTGGGCAACCTGGAAGAAGTGGATAAATTCCTAGAAACATATAACCTAACAAAATTGGCAGGAATTTTGTTAACAGGAAGAAATGTAAAATTTGAACAGACCAATAACCAGCAAAGAAATTGAATCAATAATCAAAAAGCTCTCAACAAACAAAATTCCAGCATCAGACAGCTTCATAAGAAAATTCTACCAAATATTTAAGGAAGAGTTAATACCTATTCTTCTCAAATTATTCCAAGAAGTAGAAAAGGAAGGAAAATTTCCAAATTCATTCTGAGGCCAGCTTTACCCTGATACCAAAACCAGATAAAGACACCACACACACACAAAAAAGAAGATAGAGAACTACAGACCAATATCTCTGATGAACATAGATGCAAAAATTCTCAGCAGACTACTGGCAAACCAAAAAACCCAATACATGAAAAAAAAACCCTCATTCACCACAATCAAGAGGGATTTATTCCTGGGTTGGAAGTGTTGTCCAATATTTGCAATCAATCAACATGATACATCACATTAATAAAAGAAAGGGTAAGAACCATATGGTTATTTCAAGAGACGCAGAGAAAGCCTTTGACAAAGTACAACATCTATTCATGAGAAAAACCATCAACAAAGTAGATTTAGAAGGAATATACCTTAACATGGTAAAGGTCATATATGAAAAGCCCACAGTTAACATCACCATACTCAACAGAGGAAAACCAAGAACTTTCCCCCCAAGGTCAGGAGCAAGACAAGGATGTCCATTTTCACCACATTTATTCAATATAGCACTGGAAGTCCTAGCCACAGCAATCAGACAACAGAAAGAAATAAAAGGTATCCAAACTGGTAAGGAAGAAATCAAACTTTCACTATTTGTAGATGACATGATACCATATATAGAAAACCCAAAAGACTCCACCGAAAAACTGCTAGAACTGATTCAGTAAAGTTGCAGGATACAAAATCAAGGTACGGAAATCTGTTGTATTTTTATATACATATAATGAACAGCAGATAGAAATTAAGGTATCAACTCCATTTATAACTGTACAAAAGATAATAGGACACCTAGGAATAAACCTAACCAAAGAGGTAAAAGATCTGTACTCTGAAAACTAAAAAACATTGAAGAAAAAAACTGAAGATGAAACAAAGTAATGGAAAGACATTCCATGTTCATGGATTGGAAGAATAAATATTGTCAAAATGTCTGTATTATCCAAAGCAACTTATACATTTAATGCAATCCCTACTGAAATACCAATAGCAATTTTCACAGTATTAGAACAAACAATCCTAAAATTTGTATGGAATCACAAAAGACCCTGAATAGCCAAAGCAACCTGGAAAAAGAAAAGCAAAGCTGGCATTACAATTTTGGACTTCAAGCTATATTACAAAGCTATAGTCATCAAGACAGTATGGAAACAGGCACAAAAACAGACACATAGATCAACAGAACAGAACAGAAAATCCAGAAATAAACCCAATTATATAGTCAATTAATCTTCAACGAAGCAGGAAAGAATATGCAAAGGGAAAAAGACTGTCTCTTCAACAAATGGTATTGGGAAAACTGGACAGCAACATGGAAAAGAATGAAACCGGACCACTTTCTTATACCATACACAAAAATAAATTCAAAATGGATTAAATACCTAAATGTGAGACCTAAAACCATAAAAGTCCTAGAAGAGAGCACAGGTAGTAATTTTTCCGACATCAACCATAACAATTTCTTCTTAGATATATTTCCCGAGGCAAGGGAAACAAAATTAAAAAAAATGAACTATTGGGACTACGTCAAAATAAAATGCTTCTGCACAGCAAAGGAAATAATCAACAAAACTAAAAGGCAGCCTACAGAATAGAAAAAGATGTTTGCAAATGACATATCAGGTAAAGAGTTAGTATCCAAAATATATAAAGAACTTGTAAAACTGAACACCCAAAAAATGAATAATCTAATTTAAAAATGGGTAGAAGATATAAACAGACATTTCTCCAAAGAGGACATACAGTTGGCCAACAGAAAAGATGCTCATCATCACTTATCATCGGGGAAATGCAAATCAAAACTACAATGAGCTATCACTTCACAACTGTCAGAATGACTAAAATCAACAACACAAGGAACAACAGGTGTTGGCAAGGATTTGAAGAAAAATTAACCCACTGGGTGTGTTGTAAAACTATGAATTCTGTTACGGTGAAAAGAAATGAAATTAAAAAAAAAGAAATGCTAGGAAAAAAAATAGTAAATGTAAAATAAATATAAGTTAACTTGTGGAATTAGAAAAAAAAAAAGAAAAAAAAGAAAAATTAACCCTCATACACTGCTGGTGGTAATACCAACTGGGGCAGCCACTGTGGAAAACAGTATGGAGGTTGCTCAGAAAGTTAAAAATCAAACTACCCTATGATCCAGCAATCACATTACTGGGTATTTACACAAAGAATACAAAAGCACTAATTCAAAGGGATACATGCACTCCAATGTTTATAATTTATAGCAGCATTATTTATAGTAGCCAATATATGGAAGCAGCCCAAGTATCCACTGATTAATGAATGTATAAAGAGGATATAGTATATATATAAAATGAAATACTATGCTATAATTTTATTTTATATTTATTTTATAAATTTATTATTTTATAAATTTATTTTATAAAAAAATAAAATGAAATGAAATGTTAGCCATTAAAAATAATGAAATCTTGTCATTTGCAATGACATGGATGAACCAGAGAGTATAATTCTCAAGTGAAATAAATCAGTCAGAGAAAGACAAACACTATATGATTTCACCCATCTATGGAATTTAAGAAACAAAACAAATGAGCAAAGAGAAAAAAGGAGAGAGAATGACAAACCAAGAAATGGACTCTTAATCACAGAGAACAAATCGATGGTTACCAGAAGGGAGGTGGGTGGGGGTATGGGTGAAATAGGTGATAGGGATTAAGGAGTCCACTTGTCATGATGAGCACCATGTGAATAAAATAATAACTTAAAAAAGGAAAGAAGGTTTTGGGGGTAGGGGGGAAGGAGCCAAGAAGGAAAGAACAATGAGTTATCTGAGTCTAGGAAAACATTCCAAGAAATACAAATATATGGGGTAGGGACTTATTTGTTTGGCTTAAAAAGCAAAATTTAAATATCAAGTTGGATAGTTTTAGCTTTTGAACTAACTCAACATGTAGCATCCAGCAGAAATAAGTGGCTTCATCATATGTGAGCTTTGGAGTCTGTCAAATTCTGACCTTCCCACTCTCAAGGCTGTGTGATCCACTCACTGTATGATTCTGGATGAATTTCTCAATCTCAGACACTTATTCCTCATCTGGGAAAATGGTGATAATAATACATACTTCTTAGGGCTAATTCGAGTGAATTAAGTGAGAAAATATACCTATGGAGCTTAGGAATAGAAAAGGAGAAATATAATTAGGCATCAGGAAGAGATTAGATCCAGGGTGTTTTCAGTTCCTCTGAGAAGGAGTTACCAACACGAGATCAGTTGTACAAGAGTTTAATGGAGGAAATGCCCATAAGAGGAGTAGGGAAGGGATTGCTGGAGAAGACAGGAAGGGCCTTTGGACCATGATGCATGTCTGGTGCACATGGAGGAGAGGAGGAAGGAAACACAATTGGGCAGGAAGAGCCTTAGACTGCAGTGCAGTTCCAAGAATGTCTTGAGCAGGTCAAGTCTTTGGACCAGTTTCCTGGCTGAGGAGTCTCAGGTGTTGCAGGAATGGTCTGTGTTTCAGTCCTGCTGTGCACATTGTCAGGGAACAGGCTGGGGGAGCTTGATACTAATGTGGTGGTATATCCAGAGGGAGAACAGCTGGAGCCATCAGCCCATTTTGCCCCCCACAGCAAGAGATTTGGGGAACATACTTTCATGGCCACCAAAACCAGGAATCAATGGCTTTGGGAAACCTGGTAGCCCTCCTTCTCTGTATGTCTCTTTATGCTTTTTCTGTGTTTTGCTCTTTCTCTTTTCAGACTTGCTGCTTCTGTTCTCCTGTGTGACACACAAGGCAGGAAATAACACTCCATTCCCAGTCTCCCATCAAATGGGCCCAGCTGGCCAAAAATTAGCCACCTCTCCTGTGTGTCTCAATTCCCAATATCCTGGAAAGAGAGACCAATTAGCCACACTTGGACCATATTCATAACTGGGCCAATGAGCTACATATGAAGAGAGTAAGATCATATCATCATGGACATAGGGTAGCAGGTTGTAATTTCCAGAAACATGGGGACAAGGGCAGAGACCAGTACTAAACAGACAATTTAGTCATAAAATATTCAACAAAGGATACCAGTATTCCTCGTGCAGTCACTCTAAAATACTTTCCAGCATAAATAGTGCGACATTACAGAAGTGCTAACTAGCTTAAGCTTAAGCTCTGACTCTGAACAGTCAACTGCCTTAACAGAGTACCTATAGTCCCAAGATGGCCATCTAGCCCTAAATCAGAAATGCAGCACTCCAGAGGAGACAACAGCCCGTGCTTCAGCAGCCCAAATAGCAATCAATTCCCACAGTTTTGTTAATTAGCAAAGTTATGTCAGACATAGATTTTTATTATGAAAACAGTGACTTAATTAGCATGATAAATGTTAGAAATGGGCTTTCACTGGTAAAAATTAAAAGTACTTAAATATATGGATTCCTCCCCCCCAAAATATAAAAAATAAAACAAGATGAAATCAGAGAAGGAAACAAACCATAAGAGACTCTTAAGCATAGAAAACAAAAGAAGAGTTGCTGGAGGGGAGAGGAGTGCAGGGATGGGTGACTGGGTGATGGACATTAAGGACAGCACATGCTATAATGAGCCCTGGGTGATGAATCACTGACTTCTACCTCTGAAACCAATAATACATTATATGTTAATTGGACTTAAATAAAAATAAATTTTTTAAAAATTAAAAAAGACAAAAAACCAAAAAATAAATGGTTTGATAAGAAACAAACAGTGGTTTGCTAGAGGGTAAGGGGTTAGGGGCAGGAGGTAACTGAATGATGGACATAAAGGAGGGCATGTGATGTGATGAGCACTGGGTATTATATAAGACTGATGAATCACTGACCTCTACCTCTGAAACTAAGAGTATACTGTATGTTAATTAATTGAATTAAAATTAAAAATAAAATAAAATATATGGATTGGCTGAACTGCTTTCGAAACACACCCTTCTATTGCTTGAGTAAGGTGCAAGAATCTAGTTATGCTGTTGCCTGCACCCTCCAGAATGAGTTGTGATCCCTAAATGGTCCTGTGTCCAGCCATTAGTCAGGAGGTGCTATGGTCTGAATGTCTGTGTCCCAACAAAATTCATACGTTAAAATTCCAATGTCCAGTGTGATGGTATTAGGAGGTGGGGCCTTTGGGAATTGCTTAGGTCATGACAGTGGAGCCCTCATGAATGGGATTAGTGTTCTTATAAAAGAGACCTCCCAGGGTTCTCTCACCCCTTCCACCATGTGAGGACACAGTGAGATGTCAGCAGTCTGCAATCTGGGGGAAGACTTTACCAGCCCCTGACCATGCTGGCACCCTGATCTTGGACTTGAGCCTCTAGAGCTCTAAGATAAAAATTTCTGTCATTTATATGCCACCCAGTCTTTGGTATTTTGTTAACGCAGCCTGAACAGACTAAAACAAGCAGATTCTGGTTTCCTGAGAGATCCATGACTTTTACTGACTTTAGAGAACGGGAGGTTTACTGTTGGGTGAGTGCTACCTGATACGTGTTTGTTCACAAATAACTGTATACGTGGCTGGGTTTGGTCTGAGTCTCACTTCCACGTCACAGGGAAGTCAGGTTGTGGGGAAATCACAGCCCTCACCCATCTCAAACTTCTCTGGTGTCTGCCCTTACCACTCTAAAAAGAACTTTAGGGTTGGAATGTGACTAGACTCACTTTGGTCAGGTTGCAAAAGTAATAAGAAAGCAGTAAAATCACTGGTTCCTCTTCAAAGCTCTTGAAGCCCTGCTTCCCATCTGGAATCGAGCGGGGGTTCCCTGAATGTAAACACATCAGTTGTCACTCTCCTTGGTAACATGAGAGTTGTTTGTCTTCTAAATGCATGGTTATCCTCCCACTATTGTACTAGTTAAGAACTGGGGAACATATCTTGGCCGCCTACACTTCGTGCCCTGCTCATAATACATTTTCACCAAAAATTCTGGACTAAATGAATGAATGGGTGAAAGAATTGGCAACACAATCCCACTGGTCTGTGTGCAGTCTTGTCACCTCTACGGCACATACTCTCTCTAGTTGTAGATCCCTCCCCAGCTTAAGGTTGACCTTGTTTTCCCCTCCTTCCCTTTTCCAGAGGCCCCCACTTCTAACCTATGGCTGAGAATCATACCCCCTTCAGAGCAGTAGAACCAACAGCTCTAGCTTGGGTGAGCCAACTCTGAGGATCGGGGGCCACCCTGAAGTGACTGTACCTGGAGAGCTTAGAAATACGTGGACCCTTGGCATAAATTCTGAATCAAATCGTCTAGGGTGGGAACCCAGCACTGGTATTGTTACAAAAGCTTTCACAGCTGACTCTAATATAGCCGGGATTGAGAACCCTTTGTCTGGCTCTCATGTCACCAGAATCCCACACCTAACGACCTTTGCATTCTTTGACCTCAGGCAGAGTGGCTCATACTTTTGAAAACCCAGCTGATGGTGATTTCAAGATCGGGTTCTTCTCCTAAGGAGAGCTCTGAAATTCTAGGACCTGTGACCACAGCCCATGTAGCAGAGCTGGAAACATGTCTAGTGAGAACCTTCAGTTCTTGGCCTAACTTATGTTCCACCATGTTTGCTGCGTGTGCAGCTGTGGTGAAGACCTATGGCAAGTGGTGATGAGGCACGTGGGCTGTGATGTGCATGGCAAGGGCGTACAGTAGGGAGAAATGCTAAAAACATGGCAGAAACACCAGCAGCTCCATTCAGGCAGGGTAGGGGGCGATGAAATTTGGACAAAACACGTTTATGGTTCAAAGCTGACTCCCAGTCTAAATTAGATCACGGTATCTCATAACGAGTGTGGTGATAGCCAGTTTGTGTCATCTCCTTTTGCTTTGGGCACAAAGGGACCAACCATGCAGAGTCTGCCCAATTAAGAAAGTAGGAAGTTGTTGCCTTCTTAGTCAACTCTGGGTAGTGCCATTTCCACAAATACCGCTTCTTCTATCACCCCACCCAGCCCTCTGGAAGCCATGATTTGTATTAATATTCAAGAAGATTCTGAGAGGAAATAGTAAAGAATTTTTGTTATTTTCTTTAAACACACACACATACAAACCAGCATTCTCACTCTAGACAACTCACTATGGAGAGGCCTCTGCAATCAGGTTTTTGACTTTCCAAGAAAAACCTCTACACTTTGCTTCTGCCCCAACACTATCTCAAACTGAAACAGACCAGGCTCTCTCCCCACCAAACAAGCATGGAGCTGTGTATACTCAGCACCTCTCACATTCAACACGTGTGTGTGCGTGTGCACACACATACAGGCCTCAGAGGTCTGGTATTTAATCATAGTGAAGAACTATTCTACAAAGTGTAGAAGGTTTTTAATATCCCTGGTCCACACCCCCAAATGCCAGCTGCAGCCCCAGTTGCTATAAAACCCCTATTTCCCAATGTCCCCCTGTCGGGCTGTACTGCCTGCAGAAAGCGAACCACGAGCTGGCTCTGTGCTGGGTATTTGCCTTCATTCTGTAGTCAGCTGTTCTCAACCTTGGGGAGATTTCAAAACCCCTCATGGCTGGGTGCCTCCTCCAGAGATTCTGACGTAATTGGTTTAAACTGCCACAGGTGATTCTAATGTTAGTGAGGTCAGGCTTGCCAGAGCTGTGTCCACAGATTAGGGTTAGGGTCAGGGTTAGGGTTAAACAGACTGGCAGAGCACAAACCAAAGGAGGTGCTTTGAGTCAGGCTAACATTCCATTTCCTTCACTAGGTCCCCAACAGTGGATCTAACATCCACTTGGCTATTCTGCGCCATGTCCTCTGCCTGCAGAGTGATATATGGGGCAGTGAGACACTACCTGCTAAAGGAAGCAGCCCTTGGCTTGTTCTCTCCGTGAGACACTGTAAAAGGGGAAAGGGAAGATGTGAATATGCTGTTTGGCCCAGAGAAAGGGAGTAGAAGGGATATGTGGCTTGGAAGCAGGAATCCCTCAGGCTACCCTAGGCCTTCTGGGAAGGACTGTCACTGACAATGAGCCAGTAAATGTCTCTAGGTAGACCTGCTTAATTGTAGTGGCATTTAGCTACCCCCCACCGGTTTCTTTAATGAATGTCTCCTCCTTCATGGGTCCTGGGAGACTCCACTCCTCTGTTGTTCTCACTTATGTGGCTGGGGTTTCCTGGGAAGCTTGTTTAGTAAGGCAGCAAAGACAAGTATTTTTCTCAGAAAAATTCTGTTTTGTTTTATTTAAATCTCACTATCTCAAAGTCTTTTTGCTGTTGTTTTAAGAGGTAGAAAAGCTTAGATTCTATAGAAGTGAGCCAATCTTTCAAGAAGACAGCTGAGCGAGCATACCTGTGGTTGGCTTCTGACTCAAAGTTCTCTCTTATTTGTAGGACACACCAGGAATGCCAAAATATGGGGGCAGGAAGAGCTCTGCATTTTCCAAGTGCCATGATGTATATACTCCCATTGTGGCTGATTTTCAGCTACTAATATTTTGGAGAACTGGCTATTTCCCATCCTCTCAAACATGTACACGATGGGAAGCCCTTTATGATTAACCAACTGATATCTCAGAGTCACATTATTTAAATACTGGATATGTACCCTGTGAGAGGGCGGTGGAGTATCTGACCACAGGTTGGGAAGAAAGACACTCAGCTTCTCTGAGAAGAGGTCCTGGGAAGACTGAAAACGGTGAGGCCACAGATGTGCAGAACAGAGACGCTGAGGGGGGCTTGGAGAGGGAAAGCAAGACGCCATCCACAGAGCAAGGCACCAAGCCGCAATAAGGTCCTCAGTTTAATTAGCCCCTCTCTTCTCATTAGAAGAAAGAGGTGGCGCACAACTTATTTCAAAATAACCCAGGGAAAGAAGCACAAAACTCGGCAGAAGGACTGGCGTTGATACTCACTGAGTCAGTGAGCAACATGGTAGGACCAGGGAGGCCCTACCTGTTCAGCTGCGTGGGTGTAGGGGCTATCTGCAAGGATTGGAGCAGCACAGGAAGTTTGGCCTCCATGTGCAGATAATGAACATGACGGTTGTTGACTGCTATTTCTTAAGGTTCACTTCTTCACTGCATTGCTGTTCAGATAACACTCTTTCTACAAAATGAGCCAGAGAGAAAAAAGAGGTAAACAAAAATTCATATACTCTTGCTTTAGGCAATCAGTGAAGGTTCTGCAGTAGAATACAGCAAGTGAATATACACGAAATACTGAAAGACAGCAATTACTACACACCAGGCACTTTATATATCAACATTTAATCCTCAGGACCGTTCTATGAGGTAGGTGCCAATATTAATCCCATTTTATAATTAAGAAAAATGGAGCACAGACTACTGAAGTAACTTGCCCAAGTTCACACACTAGTGAGTGGCAGAGTGAGTCTGAAGCCTGATGGTAGTGTGGCTCAGAGTATGGTCTCTACTGTGGATGAGATCTCTCCTTGTAATTACTTAGCCCTGGAATTGCACATTCTGGGCATTTGCACATTATCCTGGTTTTCTTTTTGACTGTGGGCTCCTCCAGGGTGTCTGTCTCATCAAAAGTGTCAGGAGAAGCCATTTCTGGACTCATTGGGGTATTGTGGGGAAGAGGTACTATTTGGTTGGGACTTCTGGACCCTGACTCTGCTTTCGGCTCCCAGAGGAAGAAGGAGCCTTGCCAATGCCAAGTTCACCCAAGAACCAGGAAAGGGAATGTTGATTGATAGTGCAAATTCTTCACAATGGGGCAAAAAGAGAGGTTTCCAGATCAATCCAGACTTTGGCAGACCATTTCCTTGCGGTCCAAGTGTTCCCCTGCAGACTCAGGGGCCAAGGGGTATCTGCTGAGGAATGCTGTTCCCATTTGCATGACCAACTCTCTTCTAGAGAAAATAAAATATGACCTTAGCTAATTAAGTTAGGGATTTTATCTAAACCTACATCCACACCAGAACATTGAAGTCATAAGTATTTGTTAGTGAAGGAACAAATGAATGAATGAATAAATGGTGGGTTCCCTCTGCTGCTTGGTCCTACTGGGGAAAGTCACTGCCAGTGACTCACTCCAAAGAGTTCTCCTCCTAGACTACAAATCCTCTTCCTCCAGAGCCCTAGGTCTCCTCAACGGACTGCTGGGTATGCTATAGAACTGGCTCCTCAAGACTGTATGTATCCTGTGGCTTTGTGCCCCTCTCAGTCCCATGCCTACCTATATGGGGGCAGAAATCTCACAAGGGCCTAGTGTGTGGCTAGACCTCCAGGTTTCACATCTCTGAGGTTTTCCATTCCCAGCCCCACAGTCACACACTCTCCCCCAGGACAGGAGAGGAAGGCAGCGTCCCACCACCCCCCCTGCCCATCCTGCCAGGGTTTCCTTCCGTAAGGTCAGATTCCACAGAATTCAGACTCAGATGAGGATTCATTTTTTCATGTGTCACCTTTAAGCCCAAAACAATATTTTTCCCTCTTTTCTACAAAAGAGGAATTGCTCTTTTTTTTTCTGTTCCAGTCTTGTTTTGTTTGATTTTTCCATCAAAAAAGAAGAACTAAAATGTAAATCCTTTGTAACAATGTATGATCAAAGGGCTCAAAGAGCTCATAGACTTATTTTCTGAAGAAATAAGAAATATGACTGCTTACCCAAAAGAACCCCTGACACACTATAACTGGAGCCTTGGGATGTCCAAATGTGAAATTATTACTGTAGTTTTTCTGCTATTTGGCTGAACTATTTCCTGTCTCTATATCAAGGCATCCTATTAGCCTCCGGGTGCACTCCACCATTGTTTCAAACAAGTGGGATGTGGCCCAGCTCCGAACTTGAAGCCGTTAGCATGTGCAGATGGTCCCGAGCAGGGCCCTGGCTGGGGGTGAGGAACAGAAACAAAGTTGTGTCCAGCAGCTTACAAGATGCCGCAGATGCATTTTTGAAACTATCCAGTGACGAATGTTACAAGAAATGCCCCCAGAGCTGCGCTCATTCTAGGGAAAATTTTTTAATTAAAGAGATTTTCAATAGCTCCTATCTTGGGAAGGTCCGCTGAGTTTAGGAATGGAAAGTTACTGGGCTAGCTCATAGGAGAGAGAAAAGATGCAAATGATTGAAAGTTCAAAATGTGGCTTTAAAAAGGCAGGCCTCGGGATGGGATTGCAAGGGTCCTAACTCAGGATTTGAAGACCTGATCGTTCTCATTCTGCTTGTATCTAACTGGTCAGCTGCTAGCTGTCTCTGAGGCTCAGTTTTCCCATCTAGTACATGGCATTAGATCAGCACAGTGCCTGGCACATCACAGATATTCAAGTAATGATCCTGGAAGGGAGGAAGGGAGGGAGGGAGGGGTTCTCAAGCACTGCTGCAGAATCAAATTAAAATAAACATAACCGGGGCGCCTGGGTGGCTCAGTGGGTTGGGCTGCTGCCTTCAGCTTGGTTAATGATCTCAGGGTCCTGGGATCGAGTCCTGCATTGGGAATCTCTGCTCAGCGGGGAGCCTGCTTCCCTCTCCCTCTCTCTCTCCTCTGCCTACTTGTGAACTCTGTCAAATAAATAAATAAATAAATAAAAATCTTTAAAAAAAAAAAAAATAACCTCTCCTCACCATATTCACTTTCTAAAGCCCCAAGATCCTAATCTAACCCCCCTCAAGAAGGGGTGAGGGCACTACCCTGGGAATAGTAGCTCCATGGGCAATTCGATAAGTTGGAGAGGGAGGAAGTACCCCAGATCACGAACCACTTATGGGAAGAATGAATTATGGGTGCAGAGTCCCTCCTTCCCCACTTAGTGCAACAGGGCTCAAAGCTTCTTCCAAGCCCTCCTTTACCCCCCAAGTTATGCAGTATTGCCCATTGCCCCAAACTTCAGCCTCCCTGCCCCTGTTCCCTGCCCTCTCTCTTACTAGTGAGCCAGATCAGAGCTGTTTCTTGACAAGTTCTTGGTCACCAGGAAAGCAATGGCCTTGCTCTCTAACGCTCAACAACATCCCTATTTAGGAGGACAGCCTCTCATTTCCTGCCTCCAGAAGGATCCTTCCTCCAGGAATCAGCCCAGCAGAAAGAGGCAGGGGTCTCAGCTTTTACACCTTTGCCCTTCCTTGTATCCTTTTGGTTCCCACAGTTCCTCGAACAGTGATGCATGCATCTTCCTCTTCCTCTCAACATTAGGAGACATGAACAAAGATTAGGAGTGTCTGAAGATTCACAGCCCTTTCTTCTCTCCCTCCTCTTCCCTTCAGTTATAAGAAAGTCTGGTGTTGCCAGCCGGACATCCTCCTCTTTCTCTCTCCATCTCCCCTCCCACTTTTTGTACACACTGGGGTCATGAGTAGGGGAAGAAGATGTGTAGAAGATTCACATTGCAAAGGAAAAGGGAAGACAAAATTTAAATCAAAAAAGAAAAAAGAAAAACAGATCTAAAGTGATTGGTAATCACTTTAAATACAAGCAAAATTGATAAGGTAGAAAGAAGAAAAGTGGAGGTTTAGGAAGTTTGGGCTTAAGAGTTGGGAAGTAGAAAAGGGAGTTTCAGGGATTAGCTGTGTCATGTGTAGGATTACTTGAGAGTGGCAGAGAGAGACAGAGGAGGAATGTGCTGCATTAAGAATATACTTCCTCTGTAGAATGAGTAAAGGTTTGAATTACTTTTCATGACTTTATGACAGCTGCATTGTGTGTCTCTGAATATGAATCAGCGCCAAGATAGCTCATGGACAGATCTCCATATATACTGAGGACAATCACTTACTCCACGGTGGCCTTTTCCCCAGGCTGGTTCCTACATGTTTCTTCCCTGCCCCTGACCTATACAAGTACTTGTTTACCGATCCATTTCTCCTCCCCCAAAATATGAACATAAGTCACTTATCCTTGTCCCAGGTATCCTAGAGTTTTGCAAAAGTCCTCATTACTTGGGAATATGGGTGTTCCTTCTTCCTACTTTTGGAAACCCCTTTCTCTCCCATCCAATCCCAAATTCCTACCCTAATATTTCAGCACTGGTAAAGGATGGAGGGAATTGGAGATGCTGGTGACCATGAGGGGAAGGGAAGTAACTAAATTACTATTTCCTCAGTGTCAACATCAGTATCTGTAAATGGAAGACTCAGAAGATTGTTTTGTCTTTAAAATGGGGATAAGCAAGGAGAAACATCGCTCTGTAAAAGACTGGTCCTCTCAGAAGCCACAGGTAGAAAAAGGGTTTGGGGAACATGCAAGAAGGTGGATTTACACTTTCGTGCTGCAATGGCCTACTTTAGAGCATTTCCTATCTGTGAAATTCTCAACTCTCTTCCAACTCTTAGCCAGCAATGTCGAATAAGTGGATAACTTGAAGACAAGCAGTCCCACACAATTTCCATCAAAAGGCAATTTGCTGCTTTCATAACAGCAGGGATAGCTACTAGTAGTTAGAAAGGCAGAAGTGGCTCATCTATCTTTGGGGATAATTTATATAACTTGGATGGCGTGTAATTTAACACCCAAAAGGATGGTGATTTAATACCCCAGATTTTTTTCTTAATGCTGCTTTGTTGTCATTAGGTGAGTTTCACTCCATTCTTCTTTGTTTTCATTTGAAGGGAAATCTGTTTTTAAAAAATAGCTTAAAGTATCATTTTTTCAACTGTGGACAGAGAATAAGAACCCCAAGGTCAAACATCTGACCTTGAACCCCAAAGTTGGGCCTCTGTGCTCTCAGTAAAAAAAAATAAAGATCTGTGAATGTGAAACAACAAAGTGGGTCCAAACAGTTTCTAGGAGATGAATGTGGGAAGATGGGTTTTCAGATTGTTTGCTTACAACATACAGATATGAGATGCAAATAATTTCCTCCCTGCAATTCTCTGAGAAAAAACTGCCATGGCAGACAGCTTCTCATGAGGATCATTACTCTTAAAAAGAACCCCATCAATTCCCATTTCGGAAAACCCTCCACCCCAACACTAAACAATCCTTCCTCTTTTGAAATGTCCCCAAACTGCTCACTTGTCCCTTGGCAACCAACTAAGACTCTCAAATGTACCTAAACACTAACTAGAAAGTCTCTCCTGCTCTCCCACCTTTATAGGGCACCTGCCAGTCAGATGTTGCCTTGGTGTTTCCTCTTTGCACTCTATAAAACTTACTTTCCTGGGGCACCTGAGTGGCTCAGTTGGTGGAGTGTCTTGCTCTTGGTTTTGACTTAGCTCTCAATCTCATGGGCCGTGCCATTCAGCCCCGAGTGAGGCTCCACACTCAGTGGGAAGTCTGCTTGAAGATTCTCTCCCTCTGCCCCCCCAACTTCCTCTCTCTCTCTCCAATAAATAAACCTTTTTAAAAAAGAATTTACTTTCCTTCTTAATATCTTTGAACTCCTGCTGACAGAAGGTGGGTGTCCTTCCTGTAAGTTTATGGAAAAAAAAAACCAAAAACCCAGCCTTTGTTAATTTGTTACCTCAGACTTAGTTTTCAGAAAACCTTAGTATTCCCAAATACTGACAAGTAATAAAAAGTTCAGTGGGACTTTTTAATTTGCCCAAAGCCACAGAGGAAAGCTGGAATTTGGACCCAGGTCTATTTGCCTCCAAGGTTATGCATTTTTCCTTAACCCTCCCCACTTCCCACCTTGGTGTGTACAACTTCACCTTCTGCAAACAGTTTTCTCCAGAAAACTGAAAGAGGGGAGGTCTGGAGGGAGGTAGTTCTGGTACCTGGGGCTCAAACAAGCAAGTGGTGAACAAAACCTCCATGAAAAACATGGGCTCACAGTGTGTGTCATCTTACAGGCAAACTATGGCCAGCAATGCTAAGTACACAGGCCTGGCCTGCTCTTCTGTGCATTAGATGGTTTGCATCATCGAGGCTGCACATGGCGCAGTTTAACTCAATTTCACCTACGACACAATACTGAGGTAACATGCAAAGGGAGATGGGACAGGGTTTGGTTTGCCCAGTGGATAGCCTTGAAGGCCCTAGAGCTAATGCTGTCTCTGTCTTCCAAGGATGATCCCCTAAACTATCAGTGCTTCTCCTAGGTATCACCTAAGAATCGTGTAAAAATACCAGCTCTGGGTTTGAGAGCCCACATGTCTGACAAAGTGCCCAAGTGAAGCCAGTGTTGCCAGCCTGAGGTATCAACCATGCCTTCTCAAGCCTGGCTGCAGGATCATGAGATAGGAGAATCACCTGGGATCTTTTAAACACTGAAGCCCAGATCCCAGGCCCAGAGTTTCTGAATTAATTAGTTGTGAGATGGGGCTTGGGCATAGCTACCAACATTCTAGAATCCCCTCAGCAACCAGGCATGAGAAGCTCTGGGGAAGAGCCTCAGGGTAATTAATTCTAGTAAGTCTCACTCAGCTATGAAAGGATGAGATGGCTGCACCAAAAATGGGAAACTTCATGAGTGGTAACTTTTTTCAGTTTCAGGCAGCCTTTCTTTTCAGTAACTCTATTCTGTTTAAATGTGTATTAGTGACAATATTTTAACATATGTTCCCTCATCATGAAGCTGGTTTCTCTTCACACCTTCACAGCTATTAAGATTAAGGCATAAGGCAAATCAGGGAAGATGGTTGGCTAGGGACAGACAGTGAACTATGCTGGGAGTGGGGTGGGGGAAGTGAGGAGAGACAAGGAAGGGCAGGAGAAGCCCCGCAGTTGTGAGAGAGGGCATATTGGCAGAGAATGAGCAAGAGATGGGGGTAGGAATCCACCTGTACCCGACTGTGTCAAGAGAAAAGACCAGAGGCATAGGTCATGGTGGACTTTCACGGCAGAACGAACAGGATGCCCAGTAATGACAGAGACAAGGGACACCCCTACAGAGGTACAGAAACCCAGAGGTCCATGCAGAGACTAGCACTTGAGTCCAGCTTCTTTCTCTGAAAGCTTCCTTCTTTTTTCTTTCTTATATTTGAGCTGGATTTTTTGTTTGTTTGGTTACTTGAGAGAGAGAGAACTAGATAGAGAGAGAGAACATAGCAGAGGGAGATGTAGAGAGAGAAGAAGCAAGGAGCTGAGCAGGGAACCCAATGTGGAAATCAATCCCAGGACCTGGGATCATGACCTAAGCTGAAGGCAGATGCCTAACTGATTCATCCACCCAGGTGTCCTGAAAGCTTTCTTCTGTATCTAGACATCATCTTAACTGAGAAAAGGCAGAAGAGAGAAGTTTACAAGATTGATGTAGATCATTTACTCAAAGGAGACATTTTCGTGTCTCTGTTAAATGGCAAATTTAAGTTTCCTTGTCTGTTCCCCTACCACCATCAGTAAGAAGAAGGCAGGTTTGTTCCCAGAATGAAAGATACTGTTCTTTAAGCGTGATTCAGTTTTTTTCAGTGAGTTGTTGACACCATATACCCGAGTCATTCTAAACAGAGAGAGCCTGTTTGTTTGTGTGTTGTTGTTGTTGTTTCTTTAAAGTAGCTTAAGAGGAAGAGAACACGGAGTGATCCATGTTTCCTCTATGGGACCTCAAAGGAAGATCTTTCTAGCAAGAAAAAAAACAGGCAATTATTGTAGTATATGTTGAGTACTACATCCAAGTAAGGCTTACCCCATACCAAAATGTTCTTTTAAATCTAACCCCAGTTAGAGAAAGTGGTTTCTCAACTCTCTGTAAAATTGGTAGGAAAAAGATTATTATGTCACTTAATAACCAAATCAAGTATCATAAAGAAGTTCTTTTCAGATTTTCCATGGCTTCTCAGGCTACTATTTGGTGTTTATCTCCTCCTGCCTCCCCAGCCAACTTGCCCAATCACTTTCTAGGCCTCCAACCAACCCAAGACACGACCATGAAGGGGGACTTCTCAAAAAGACACAAGCTCTTCAGCATACACATGGAGGCTGTACTGAAAGATCACCAGTCTAAGCAGTAGAAATATTCATTTAAAGTGTTCTCTTGTATTAAGCATGTCCTTTTATTTTCTGTATTCTGGTGCTTTGACGTCTGGGGCCTTGCTGACCCTGGACAGACTGTCCCTCCAAGAGCTAACCAATTCCTAAAGATGATAAATAACTCATCTATGAGCATGCCTTCTGTATGCAACCAACAAATCCAGAGCCCACACCTCCAAACACCTCCTCTGTTGGGCCCTCACACCCAGGGCTACTCTTCAATCCCTGCCCTAATCTCCCGAGGGCCAAATACCAGACAAGTCCTATGCCCCAGAGCCCTCTGAAATTATCCAAATTAGCCAATCCTAACCCTGCTTACCTGCCTCGCCTGTTCCTTCCTGTGGAAACTAAAATAAAGGTTCTTGCCCATGTTTTACCCTTACTCTCTCTGCCTCCTATTGACCCTGGTGCTTCCCTGTGGGGTCCTGTGGGGTTTTCCATACTTCCTGTTCCTAGGGAACTGTGAATGATTTCTCCCTTCATGACAATCATTTCTGCGTCTGTGTGTCTTACCATACCTGATTAAAACAAATCCTGTATACACTTACAACACTTGTGTTAATAGTCCACCCCCAGGCCAGACCAGGAAGGCCCACCTGCCTCATTCCTTCTTGAAGAATGAATGGCCTCTCTACCTCCACCCCAACCCCAACCCCTGGGGAGAATACAAAATGCAACTGGATAGCTGATGGCCTGGGAGAGAGAATAAAAAGAGTTATGAAATGATGGAACTTAAGAGGGGAGACAAGAAATCCAGGCAAGAGAAGTAGGGGGGGAGTGGATACTGAGAGGCAACTCAGAAAAGCAAAGAATTTTTTGGCCCTATCCTTTTTTTTCCTTATTCAGATTTGATCCAGGGCTAGAAAAAAATCCCCCTCACCCCTTCTACTACCACCACTTCCTGGACTGCACACCATCAACAGTACTTCTTACCCCACCAAAGGTCAAAAGCAAAAGGGGTTAGTCACTTCATTATCACTCCAATGGCTCTCCAAGTCCTCTAATATTTCCTTATGAATTCCTCTGCCTGCTCACCACAAGGCTAAAGAATAATCTGGTTAAGTGGTATTCTCCTGTGGAATTTTACCATTTATTTACAGGGCACTTTGTTTCCATCCCCTCCCTGGATTCTCCCAACAATCCTGAGGGGCCAGCAGGAATTAATTTTTGAATAAAATCCCTCTCTATTCATCGATCTCTCAACTTCAAAGGCAACCTCAGCAAAATTTCATGATCAGAACACTGAATACCAATGGGATTCAAACCTCTTGAGGCCATTTCCACCAGTCCTCACAAGCTTCTCTCTGGATAGTCAAACAGGGCCCCCTTCAAGAGGGGCTGAACCCTGACATGAAACTTGAGACAAGGGAAATTATTCTAATACCGCTTATGTCTCCAATACTTAGATCAAGACTACGTGCCAAAAGCCTCCATGTTTTACACATTCATTCACTCGGGAAAAACTCAGATGCAAGAGGTTCAGGAAGTAGATGTGGAAAAATGTATTCAGCATCTCACTACAGCTAAAGCCATAATTAGGAGCCTTGTACTTGCCAGCTCCTAAGTGCTAATCTTTAAGATGGTACAGACATTCAGGAAAACTAATTTAAGAAAAAACTAATAAATCCCTATTAGCTCTATGCTTCTCCCATGAAAATGTGATTTTAAAAAATTACAAGTTGAATGATAACTTACAGATAACCCTTGCTTTATACAACAGAATTCTTTCTTTAAATGTGTGAGCTGATGGCACTTCTGTGAGTCTGATTGCATTTGATAAGAAAGGATATGGGGAAGGGAGAGAGGGTGGGGTTTAATATTTAAAAGATACATAGATTTCTTTTATAACTGGAAGAATAATTACCTTATAAGAACAGTTATCTTCTAACTTAAATATTGTGTAAATGTATGATTTTATATGTCCTATTTGCTTAAGGTGGGATACAAATAGATTTAGTTTGCAAACATTTTATTTAAATTCCCTTAATTAGAAGACTTTTTATGTATGACAACATGGTTTCATACATAACTGCTGGTGGCTACATCCAGTGTGGGATCTGAATGTCCTTTTCTATCTCCAGTTTTGATACGAACTAGTTGTATGACTTCAAGCAAATTATTAATCTTATCATAACTTGATTTTTTTCTTCTTAATGATTTATTTATTTGAGAGAGAGAATGAGCAGGAGGGACAGAGGAAGAGGGAGATAGAATCTCAAGCAGACTCCATGAGAGCCCCATGCAGGACTCGATCCCAGGACCCTGAGATCATGACCTCATGAGTTGGACACTTAATTGACTGTGCCACCCAGGCACCATTTTTTGTAAAATAAGAAGTTTTGAATAAGTTTTTATTCACTGATTTTTTCCATATATACACTCACTGGCTTAACTATTGTATTTAACATATATCAAGATGTTAATATATGTCAAGATGAATTTTCTAAAAACAATTTTCACATTTCCCCCCCCGTGGCTTTAATGCTATTAAATTCAAGCCTGCTTAATGTTTCCATTAGATTGTGATTTTGCAAGATGTTTTATGTTTCCAGCCTTGTTTATTCCTGTGAAGCAAGGAATATTATTTGAGAAAAAATAACTATGTACTGCTATCCAATGGATAATCATTACATTATTTTGAATTTCTATTGAATTTGTATGTGTTTATTATACCACATTCAGTAAATTACCATATGTTCTCTTCTAGATAGCTACTATTATGTCAGACATATGCTTGTAAGATTTACTTTTTGTCATTATTTATTTTTTAATCATAGTTATGCTCTGCCATAAATGAGAGAAGACAGATGCATCATTTCCCCAGCTCTGGCCAAAAAAAAAGTCGGGGGGATGTATTCAGAATAAACAAACAAGGTAGCACATACTCATTGTTTTTCCTTTAAAACAAACAGGGCTAGAATCAGGGCTGCTGTGCATGGTTGTGCATGTTGTATACTGCCCAGCTCTCAGGTACACCATTAACATCTGAATGGCACCCTTGGCATTGTGTTATATACAACCTGCTGAAGCCTATGCAGAGGACCTTGCTGAAATATAGGGATGACTTAGACCAGTCAGCATATTTCCAGGGGAAAATGCAGTTCTAATACTCTGTACAATACTATAGGTTTTATACTAGATGAGCTATAAGCAGAGATAAAATAAATCAGAATCAACGATACAGTGTCCATGATAGATACATTTCTCTTTACTTTACTATTAAATTCCTTCCATTTAAGGATATACCTGCTTTCTCCATTTTCTCATTACCTACAAAACTCCCTGCAGTACATCTTTTGTTTAGTCAACTTACTGATCCGACTTAGTATGCTCTCCCACGGTATACCAGTGACATGATGTGAACTTAATTTTTCAGTCCTCATTTTCTTTGGATTCTCACCAGCTTTTAATTTTGCTGGCTACCCTCCTTTCTGTATGACCTTTCTTGCTGAAATGGTTTCTTCCTTTGGTTCAAAGATGGATGGTGAAGATCCTACCAGAAGGGTCATCCTGTATGGATGAAACCTGTGTTTTGTTAGAAAAGTTGGAACTACATCCCAGGCAAGAAAAAGAAATCACCTGCATATCCCCATCTTGAAAGAGGTTTGAGTCATGAGGGAGGAAAGAAGGGATGTTGTATTAGGACCACACTCTGACCTGGAACTCCAGTTTCTGCCCTGGTGCTATTGGGCAGCGTTATGTGCAACTTAGAGACTCTTGTCACCAAAGGGAGAGCACTCAGGATTCACCCTTCCAGGACTTGAGTGTGATTCTAGAAGCTCACTTCTCAAGGATCTACTGAAAGACAATTTACCCCAGGACCAGCCTTAGGAGAGGACAAGCCTCTACCAGTGTGGTCTAAGCCCTAATGACAGGATAGCTTTACCTGAATAGATAGAGTCCCTCCTCTCTGTAGCCAAGGACCCCACTCTATCTCTGAGCTTCTGCCACAGAAGAAAACTAGCACCGCTCTCCCCAGTGTCTCAAAACCAGCTGGGATGACCACTGTAGCTCAAACCACCACAACCTCTCTCTCCTGAGACATCAGGATCTGAAGCACATCCACCATGGGGCCACTATGGGAGTTGGGGCTTCACGAGCTTCTGCTATTTACACATAACTCTCTAAAATAAGCTTCTACTTATTCATAGTCAGAAAATGAGGTAGGACTGAGCCAGACTGGACTCCCTCAGTCTCAGAGTCTCAACTCTCATAAGCACTAGGGGACTCTGAACACTAACAGGGAAAGGATAAAGCCTTGGCAGGGAATAATCTGGATTTGGAGATCTCTATTTTATTTTATTTTTTTAAAGATTTTATTTATTTATTTGCCAGAAAGAGAGAGGGAGAGAGCGCGAGCGAGCAAAGGCAAGCAGAGTGGCAGCAGAGGCAGATGGAGAAGCAGGCTCCCTGCCGAGCAAGGAGCCCGATGTGGGACTCGATCCCAGGACTCGATCCCAGGGATCATGACCTCAGCTGAAGGCAGCCGCTTAACCAACTGAGCCACCCAGGCGTCCCGGAGACCTCTATTTTAAAAAGATAAGAATGTGGAGAGAGTCTCAAATATTCTTCCTCTTGGGAAAAACAGAGCACATTAGTCATAACATCCAAGTGTAGAGGCACCCCAGTCATAATGTTAAACATTGGTGGTCCTTCTCCTTCCACTAAATAACCGCTCTTGTGCCCTTTCACTGTTTTCTCTTTCTCATAACCCTTCCAGATATCCCCGAAGATTTAGGCTAAGGTCAAATGTACACCCCATGCTATTCTCTAATACCTTTTTCTTACAGATCTTATGAACTTTCACAACTTCAGCATTCTCCTAAAGCAATAGTTGGAAAAGCCCTTGATTTGGAGACAGTTAAAAAGAAGCAATCTTGAAGATGTCCTTGCTTGGCCAGCCCAAACTAAAGGCAGACTGCTCATGCAAAAGATCACAATAAAGGTAAACCCACACACCAAGAAAAGAGAGGAGAGCCCATCTGTGAATAATCGGAGGACTGGCTGACCAGAAAGAACCAGAAATGGGGAAACCATATCCAGAGAAATAAAGATGGTTTTGTTGTTTTGAAAAACAAGCTAAGCCTTACTAATAAGCAGGGACAGGCACAGAGTTCCACTCTATAATAGTCCATAAAGAAAGATTCCCTCCAGACAGAACAATCCTCCAAGTTTTAGAAATTAAAGACAAATTAATACACTTACAAATCACAAAGAAGAAAGGAAGGATAATGTTTAAAGCAGAGAAAGGAAAAACAATATCAAACATTGCCTCAAGTGAGGAGAAGATGAGACCTGGGGAGAACATCTACAGTCAGAAAAACAGGAGAGATCACAATGCACAGGAACTCAACTGACACTTCCTTTCGAAAGAAAGAGCATATTCCAAGACCTCATGACTGAAACAATTTGGCAACAAATTCTTGATTTACAAAGATGGCTTCAAAAAGCAATGGTAAATTGAAAACAGATGAAAGCCATTCAGAGGAGAAATGCATTAGAGTATAGACCAAGGTCTGGTTAATTACATGAAGCAAATCAAGGGAGACAAAAATTATATACGGGATTATGAAGCTGAACAATATAACAAGTAATGCTGTAACAGGCATACCGGGAGACTTTAATGATAACTAAAAGCATTTTCACCTATATCCTGGGAACTTTTACAAAACAATGGATCATATTGTAGGAGATCAGAATAGGCTACCCAAAACATTCCACTATAACATACAGATTATTAGGGGCTTAAGGCAACTGAGAAGAGCAGACAAAAGAAAAGCCCTCTGCCTTTCACCTCTTTGCTAGGAAAGAAAGACAATTCTTAATCACTAAAGATGACTTTAAACTCATCAGCTTAGAGATAGCATCAAAGGAATCTACATAACAAACTTTACTAAAACAACCTTTATTTTCCCCTAGTTTCCCCTATATTTACCTTTCCACAGTCTGCTGCCTGTGAAGTCATAAATTCTTTTTGTCTTGTCCCTTCTCTACAAATTTATTGTCCTTTGTGAAGATAACATATAATCCTGAAGTTCTTAAAAAAAAAAAAAGATGTATTTATTTAAGAGAGAGAAAGAGAACAGTGAGAGTGATCACATGGCAAGAGGGGCAAAGGGAGAGATTCTTCAAGTAGACTCCCCACTGAGTGCAGAGCATGGGACTCAATCCCATGACCAATGAGATGATAACCTGACAGGAAATGAAGAGTCGAATGTTTAACCCATTGAGCTACACAGACACCCTTATAATCCTGAAGCTCTAACTATCCTTTTGAGTTACTCATCACTAAGTTTTTCCCATGTGTATGTACTTTGCAAGTATTAAAAAATTTTTGTTTGGGCACCTGGGTGGTGCTGTGGGTTAAGCCGCTGCCTT
>PISX010005513.1:17973-107017 GCA_004024625.1 Mellivora capensis | reverse complement strand
CCAAACTAGTTGCTGGCAATTACCATGGACTGGAAAACTGATGAATGAATGGGCTAAATATATAAAAGACAAAAAAGCATGCAGGACATTAGGAAAAGAAAGGGGAAAACGAAGGGGGGGAAGTCAGAGGGGGAGATGAACCATGAGACTGGACTATGGGAATCAAACTGAGGGTTTCAGAGGGGCAGGGGGGGTGAGGAATGGGTATTAAGGAGGGTTCATACTGCATGGAGCCCCAGGTGTTATACACAAATAATGAATCATGGAACACTACATCAAAAACTAATGATGGGGGTACCTGGGTGGCTCAGTGGGTTAAAGCCTCTGCCTTTGGCTCAGGTCATGATCCCAGGGTCCTGGGATCGAGCCCCGCATCGGGCTTTCTGCTCAGCCAGGAGCCTGCTTCCCTTCCTCTCTCTGCCTGCCTCTCTGTCTACTTATAATCTCTATCAAAAAAATAAATAAAATCTTAAAAAAAAAAAAACTAATGATGTCCTGTATGGTGACTAACATAACATAATAAAATTAAAAAAAAATTTTTTTAAGGACAAAATAAATAAATAAATAAATAAAAATAAAAGAGACCAATTATAGCACTAAAAATACCAATTCATAGCTATATTACACAAAACAACAGAATTTGGACATTATAAATAGCCAAAATAGTTTTTCTGTGATTGCATGGAGGAGAATTTTCCTATCTTATATTACAAAAGTATAATTTGATATCTGGGGTTTAATTCCTGCAAATAAAACTAAAATGCAAAAAAAAAAAAAAGACAAAAGAATAAAAAGGACCCAGAGTTTATAAATATGAAAGGAAACTATTTTAATTAACATTTTCAATTGTCTTAAATTTGTTAATGAAATGTGTCCAGAAAAAAAAAAAAAAAGGTTGTATCAAGAAAAGGAAGCAAAAGGAATACTGTTCTCCTTCTGACATTTACTAGGTAATATACCACAGCGCACCTTACAGATGAAAGCCCCTTAGGATCTCAAAATAAAGCCTCTTTAAATGGACGCCTGTACGGGTCCATTCGTCTGTCTATGGGTTGTATGTTGTGGGTCACATGCTAAAAATGCATTTTTATTTCTGTTGTTCAGAACTCTGATCACATTTTCCCATTAAAACCCATTAAAGGAAATACACACACACACACACACACACACACACACACACATTTACAAATGGTGGCTGAACTTCCGGACCAGATAACGAGAACCTAGTAATATCATGGGGAGTCGTGCGGAAGAACGTGAGTGTACCCAACCAGTAACACACCTAAAATGCCATATATGTGAAATAACAGAAAACGTAACAGTTAAAATGGCAGCAAGTTACAAATAATGCCAATGTAATTAAATAAGAAATGACTTTTTTTTGCAAATCATCTCAGTAGAAGACAGATTTAATTCGCTGACAAAGACAGTGGAGACATCCATGGAGATTTTAGGGAGGAAGCGGTACTTTCAAGGGTTTTAGCGACTAGTGCCATTTTTTTTTAATGTGGTTTTTTAAAAATAGAATTCCAATTTTATTTTAACACCTACAACATTTCCTCTTTCCTGGATACAAGTATCATTAAGGCAGAATGCAGCTGAGGCCGGTCTGAAACCTATTCAACAGTTCCAAGGCCGGCGCCGTAAAGCTCTACTGATTCCGCAGCACAAACCGGCAGATGCGCACAGGGATGAGTGGTCCCAATAAATGAGAGAGAAGGGCTGAATGACAAATACAGAGAGAGTTCCACCCTATAAATTCCTATAGTTACTAAGTATGCTCTTGTTAATGAAAAAGTAACAAGTAGAAAACCTCTGGAATTTAAAGGCCATTTGACAAGTATTTACTGAACACCATTCACTTTTCTAGACACCAAGGAGAGGATACAGCAGGAAACAAACCAGCCATCTCTATAGGAGACACAAGTAATAAAAAGAGATGTTTTTAAAACATACTAGATGGGAAAAAAACAAAAAACAAAATATACGAGATGGTAGGGGCTATGGAGAATTTAAAATAGACTGACTAGCAATGAACTGAAGAGGTCCTATCCAAGCAGAAATGGGAAGGAAATCACGCTCTTCTGGAGAAGAGCATCACAAGCGGAGGGAACAAGTCCCAAGTGCCCAGCAGACCTGAGAAACAGCAAGAGGGCCAGTGCGGCAAGCGGACAGAGAGAATGGAATGGGAAGAACAGGAGGGGACCAGTGGCAAAGAGGTACCTAGGAGCCAGCTCGACGAGAGCCTTAGAGGGACGACTCTGGCTTTTCCTCTGAGTGGAACACATTAGTGGAGTTTTGAGCATTATCAGATTTGTATTTTAAAAGGATCATGACAGATGCTGTGCTCAGAATAAATTACTTGGAGTCAATGGTATAAAGCAGGGAGACCAGGTAGGAGACTATTAGAATAATCTAGGCAAGAAAGGAAGATATACTGACAGATGTAGTAGAGCTGGTGAAAAGAGATGGCATCTAACTCATTTTTGAAAGGCAGAGCCTAAAGGATTTGCTGAACTAATAAGACCTGCTGTGAGAGAGAAAGAAGAGTCCAGGATGACTCCAAGGTCCAAGCAACAGAACTATGTATTATCAAAGATTAAAAGAAAAACAAAAACACACAAAAAACAAAACTCTTAAATACTGGACTTAGACCATGTAAATATAAGAAGAACCAGAAGCAATAATAAGCTATACCCTATTTGAGATATATTTAGAATCCAGAATCCGATTTCATGATAAGGTGAGAATTTTCTGGGTTGATACATGACAGCTTATAGGCAATTAAATTTCATTCAAAGGACGATGTCTTTTGAGCTATAGATGCTTTCAAAACCAGAAAAATAGGGGATAAAAACTTAAACAGTGTCAGTGAAACGCATATTTGGAAGATTCAGATCTACACAGGTACAGATCTACAAAAGGAGCAAGAGCAGAACAAAGGGTCAAAGGCAGTACAAGCATTGACACAGAACTTAAAACACACGGCATAAATAGAAGGGGACAATTTTAGAACAGGTCTGGGATTGGCCTGAGTAGTACTCAGCAAAAAAAAAAAAAAAAAAATTTGCCTTAGTTTGCCTTCTTGTTAGGAAGAATAGGGTTGAATTTCAATATATTTTCACAGATGGAAAAGGAAGAGAAATCAAGAGCACATTATTTGGCTTTCAAAGAGATTCGATGATTCTGTCTTACGGAAAAAAAAAAAACTGCTGATGCTCTTCTCAGCTCAATGTATTCTCAAATGTTAACAGATTCAAAAATCCCTTGTTTAAAAAAAAATCACATAAAATGATCTTTACTGTTAACAAGGCTAAAGAAGTGGTAGACACACTGATAAGAGTTAAAATCTATACTTGCCAGAGACGGCACAATAGCCACTGTTTGCTTCATTATGATTGATATTAGTACAGTGAATGCTTTAATTTGACAGGAAAAGCTTCCATCACAAGAAAGACTGCAGAATAACAAGATAATTCCTCACACGGCTAAGAACTGAGCTTGCAGGAATAAATACCGAACTAGAGAGAGAATGTCCACCCTCAACCATAAGCATGGGTCTCAGAGAATAGAAAGAAAGAGGATACAAAAAGGATAGAAAAACACAAAATGCTGCCAAAAAAGATTTAAAAAACAAACAAGGGGCGCTTGGGTGGCTCAGTGGGTTAAGTGTCTGCCTCGGGCTTAGGTCATGATCCCAAGGTCCTAGGATCAAGCCCCACACTGGGTTCCCTGCTCGGCGGGAGTCAGCTTCCTCCTCTGCCCCTGCCTTGTACACACACGCTCTAATGAATAAATAAAATCTTTAAAACAAACAGACACGAACAACGTTCAAATGTGATTTGTTGTCATTACAGGGGTGACATATAATTAGCTGCATGAGTGTTATTTTTTTCTTATTTCTAATAAAGTTGTTTTTCACTACCACTTCTTATTTCTTAAGTTAATTATAAGAGTTAAGCAATATAAAAGATCAGAGAATTCACCAGACCTGATGATAGATGATTCTGGCTATCCTGGTTAACTGGAAGCTAAATCCATGAGATTCGATGAAATCACTAAATGAGAGAAAATCAAGAAAAAAAGTCTAAAGACCTAGCCCAGCGTATGGCAACTTTAAAAATGAGACGTAATCACCAAAGAAGAAGAAAACCAGGAAGTATGACTTCCTAGAAGTCAAGGGCCCAAAACAGTTTATCAGAGGGAGGGAACGGTCAGGGATGCTATATTCTACGGACAGGGCAGGCAACATGAAGAAGACTGAGACCTGGTCACTGACTGGATTTACCACATGGAAGTTCCTGGTAATCTCGACAAGAGCCAGTTCAGTGGCACGGTGGCAATAAAAACCTGAGTGGGCTTAAGGAGAAGGTAAGTGGAGAAGAACTGATGTGAGCAAATGCAGACAACTCTGTTGAGTTTTGCTCTAAAGAAAAAGAAATTAGCAGCGGCTGGCAGAAAAGTGAGGTCAAGAGTATTATTTTTGAATGGATGAAAGAAAATAGCTTAATTGTGTGTTAATGGGACTAACCTAGTAAAGACAGAAAACCTGATGATCTCAAAGAGAGAAGGGAGAGAATTGCTGAGTCCAGGTCCTAACTGGGCCAGCACAGATGGGACCCAGGGTAAAATGGGTGGTTGGCCTCCTACAGGAATGCAACTGCTTCACGTAGTCACAGGTGAGACCAAAGGTTTACTGCCACTGGGGGTAGGAGGCAGGTATGTGTGCTGGTAAGAAATCTGATTGCTTTCGTTTTCTTTCGTATACTCTGGAAATTGTAAGACTTGTACACAAAAGCTGAAAGCAGCTGACTAATAAGCAGTAGGTGTGGCATTCTGGGGAGCCTGGCTGAAATGGCACCATACCCGGGCACCTTTCTCACTAGACTTCTTCTGGTTTCCCTTACTGTGGCATCTCTTGTCATCTCCAATTGGCACAACCACTTCTTCAAAAGGTGGGGGAGTGGGAGACACAAAGGAGTCCTCGCTGGTCCATAGTGATTCTGAAATCTAGCTGGGCAAATGCTGGAGTTCTTTGATTAGGTCTCAAGACTGGGATAACGATTCTCCATGGCTCTTGTCTGCGTCATCCTTCCTTTTTCATGGAAGGTGGCAAGCCTTAGCAACTTAGCAGTCTCTTTGGCCTGCTTCCTGCCAGAAGAATTTGGTGGGGGTTCAACGGCCTCTTTTCATTTTGAACTGTTTCTTTTCCTTTTCCATCTTAGCTGCAGTAGGTCTCCTGTGAATCTCAATGAGATTCACTGCATTAGACAAAAGCCACATCCACAAATATCTTCAAGATAAGCCCTTCTCTACCTGCGCTGCTGCAAAAATGGCTAGAAGCCCTACTGTGTGATTGAGAGGTCTTCTGTGTGGCTCTTAAGGCACTACCTTTGATTCTTCTGGGGTCTTTAACAAAAGGTCTTACAGTCACATCTGTGGCTTCATCTTTAGACTACCATTCTCTCCGGGCGGTGCCCTTGAACTGACCTTTGCTAGGAACCTACAACTTAAAATTTGACTATCATTTGCCAGACAGAATGCCTGAGGACTTTCAAAACCATCAAGTGCTGGCTCCTTTTTTGTTTAACAATCCTTTCCTCAATTTGTTTCTCTCCTCTCACCCCTTCACTAGAAGCGGCAAGACGAAACCATGGGGCACCTTCAGTGCGTTGCTTGGAAATGTCCCTCAGCTAGATCTCCCAGGTCATGAGGCACACTGTCTGCTTTCCACATAACTAAAGATAGTGTTGTTCAACTTTCTGTCAGCATAGAATGAGGATCCCTTTCCTCCAGTTTCCATTCCTTTAAGCCCTCAAGGCCGTTCCCCTCAAAGTCCCAAATTTCACAAACAACATGTTCAAGGTACCCTCATCTTTCACTGACTCCTCAAAGTCCGCTGCCCAGTTCCCAAGTCACTCCCACAAATGTAGATTTCCAGAGGCGCCCCACCTTTGGTACCAGATTCTGCAGTTATCCCTTTCTGTGTAACAAATCACTCTCAAACCCAGCAGCACAAAATAACACTTATTATCTCATGGTTTCTGTGGACTGGGACTCCAGGTGAGGCTTAGCTGGGTGCCTCTGGCTCAGGGTCTGTCGCCAGGCTGCAAGCAGGGTGCCGGTTGGGGCTCAGTCATCTCCAGGCAGGACTGACACAGATCTGCTGCCAAGTTCACTCACCTGGCTGTTGGCAGGCTCAGGCCCTCAATGGCTGTTGGCCTGAGACACCAGCTCCTTGCCACATGGGCCTCTCTGCAGGGCCACTCACAACATGGCGGTCTGTTCCTTCCAATGCAAGGACTCAAAGAGAGAAAGCTAGAAGGGCAAGCGTCCAAAAGATGAAAGCCATGGTCTTTGCCATCAACTCTTGGACATGACATCTCGTCACTTTTGCCATATTCTATTTAAGTTCAAAGTGAGTCACTAAGGCCCACCCCACACTGAAAGGCAAGAGATGACACAAGGGCATGAATACCAGGAGGCAGGAATTGCTGGGGACCATCCTGGTTTATCACAGATTAGCTGAAAGCATTATAACATATTGGTTAGGAGTACTGACACTGAAGCAAGACTACTGGGTCTGATTCTTGTTTCTGCATCCCAAGATGAAAAACAGAACATAAAATAATAGTTGTGAAAGGACTGACCTCATACACAGGAGGCACTTGGGAATTTCTTTTCCCTTCTCTCTTCCAATCCCAACTGTCTTTAACAACCTTGAAGATTTCACTGGCATCAGATGTAATCTGCAAACATCCAGTGCCAGAGAACATGGTCTTGAGCAACATGCACAAAATGAGATTTTGACTTTCAATGAGGCCAAGAAACTTATTTTCAATAAACTGAATAAATTAAACAAGAAAACAAAAGGATTAAGATATACATTTGGAACTAATGAAATATAGCAGACGAGAACATATACAAAAGAGCAACTATTCCCCCATGTCCATGCCCCCTACTCCGGCATCTGCTTTTCAACTGTAATGTTTGTGTGTGAGACTTTCAATCCAATCTTAGCAAAAAAATATATTGCTTTTTATCTGACAACTACAAGTGCAATAAACAGAATAAAGCAGTAAAACTGTTTTAATTTAGATGCCCATTCATCTGAGAAATAGTATTCAAAATCAACTAGGTAAGTGGTAGCATCCCCATTTTACAGAAGAGATACATGGGCCATAAGGGTCATGTGACTTGTTATAATTGCACAGCATGTTAAGGTCTGAGCCAGATGCAGAACTATAACCAGCATATGATGTAATACACAATGAAGCTATAATCAGTCGTTCCTGATTTTCATGGATATGGCAATCTAGCTAAAACGGCCAGTGATTAAAGGGTTCGTCTCACATTCGGGAAAAATAACAGTTATCTTAAAGAATGAAAGGTAAGCTTTGATTTATTTAATGTCTGAATTAACGATCTAGATTCATATAAGCAAGTAAAATGCCAAATGAGTTAATACACAGTAAGAGTACAGAACTTTACAGATTTGAGTAGAATCAAAAGCCAATATTTTAGTTGGACACTTTGCTACATACACAGTTCATTATCTTAAGAATATCTAATTAACCTTTCAATCAATATTTGTGAGTACTTATTCTCTGATGGCCTTACGTACAAGTACTATATGCCATCTCACTTAGTAACAGTGAGGGATTCTGAAAAAGCATTTGTGTAGGGAAGCAGCAAGCTCCCATTCAGAAGAGGGTATTAATTCTAAACAACAATGCAGTGTTTGAAACCAGGTCCTAAGTTTCAAAAACACATTTCCAGAACCAAGAAGGGAAAAAAGGAGCTAGTGAAGGAAGATTACAACTCCTAAAATATACTTCACTCTCTGCAAAAGGAAACTAAGGGACCCAAGAAAATGTGTCTTGGGAGTTGGTAAGCTCCCCCCACCCCCTCATATGTGTGCTCTGACCACACTCATTTTCAAGCCCTCCAAACGAACAACTTAAAATTTAGAAAGATGCGCATTTGCTTAATTGGTTCCAAATTTACACCTTAATATATAAATTTTAAAACAAAATTCCATATTTTGAATTGAAACATGACAAAAGGGGTGCCTGGATGGCTCAGATGGTTAAGCGTCTGCCTTCGGCTCAGGTCATGATCTCCAGGTCCTGGGACTGAGCCCCACGTCGGGCTCCCTGCTCAGCAGAGAGTCTGCTTCTCCCTCTCCCTCTGCCTCTCCCTATATCTCTCTGTCTCAAATGAATAAATAAAATCTTTAAAGAATTATTAATTAATTAAGTAAAAGAAACATGACAAAAGAAATTGTTTAAGGTTAAATGCTATATCAAAACAAAGAGTATTAAAACACACATTTTTTTTTTTAGTTATATCTTTTTTTTTTTTAAGATTTTATTTATTCATCTGTCAGAGAGAGAGAGTGAGAGAGCGAGCACAGGCATACACAGAGGGAGAAGCAGGCTCCCTGCCAAGCAAGGAGCCCGATGTGGGACTCGATCCCAGGACGCTGGGATCATGACCCAAGCCGAAGGCAGCCGCTTAACCAACTGAGCCACCCAGGCGTCCCAAAACACACATATTAAAACAGGCATCTTTCTTATACAAGTGCAAACTTCTCATTTACATTCATGCATAAGACTTTTATTCCTACTTTAAAAATTTTATTCCCATTTCCAAATGGGATCTAAATCTTGATCTAAAGCCATTTGACTCATACCTGAAAAACCCGTGGTTATTACCCAACAACAACGCAATAGTAATCTCCCTGCTTCTTCTAGCTTCCCCCCCAAACCATTCTGTGCCTAAAACCCAATTACATGGCTCTATTTCAAGAAGGTTAAATATTGCTATAGTGAAATTTTTTTTAAGAATTTATTTTCTACAGAACTGTGATCTAGTATTCAAGATCTTCCAGTTTGTCCTCTAAGCCATCTCTCCCTCTCCTACTTCTTCCAGTAAACTGGTCTCTTCACTATTCCCCCATTTTTACTTCCTCCCTTCTCTTCACTCCACCAATGCCCAGTCAGTGCCCCTAGTGTCAGGTACCATTCTAGGCACACAGAATACCAAGGCCTCCCTGGAGCATAGGAGAAAGACAATAAATAAATATACAGCAAGTCAGATGCTGGTAGGTGTTATGGAGAAAAACAGAGATGGGAAAACAGATGAGAAACGCTGGGCAGAGAGGTAGGAATTAACATTTATATAGGGTGCTCCCGATACCTGATAACGCGGCAACTGAGTAGATTTCATACAAACAAGGCAGTCTTGCTGATATCTGGAGAAAGAGCAGGGTTTAGGCCAAGTGCTAAGGTGCCGAGGCAAGGATGTGTTTCATATGTTCAAAGACTGGCCGGTGTAGAAGAACATAAAGTCAAATCCTTAGCCAGGGGAGCCAGTCATACGGGGCCTTACAGGCCAGCATCTGACTTCTCTGCTAAGTGACAGCCCAAGCCACCGGGGAGTTTTGGGCAGGCAAGCAATATAATGTGACATTTAAAGGCTCACTCTGACTTCTGTGTTGAGGACAGACTTTGGGAAGGGGTTGGGGGGAAAGAATAGAAGCCAGGAGGCCCATAAGAGAATTATTATAGTAATACAGACAATGGAGTCTTGGGCTGCGAAAGCAATGGGACTCACTGAGCAGTCATCAAGCTTCATGTTCATTGCTGACTCTGCACCTTTGCTTGTGTCAGTTCTCCATCTGGCTTGTCTCTGTTGGTTCTGCTTGGATCTACTGTAAATTACACTTCCTTCGTGAAACCCTTCCCTGATCAATCCCATCTTCAATGACCATTTTCCTGAGCTCCTGTTGACAATCGCCCACACCTCCCAGGGACTGGCATGTCACCTTTGCTGCAGTGTATGGTCATTTACCTATTTGACTTCTGTGCCCCTTTAACCTCACTATCCTTGAGAAAGAAAACAGAACTCCTGGGATCCTCATTTTGCTGCATAAAACAGATACTCAATAAATGTTTGGTGATCATCCAATGTTTGCTGATAATCACTTAGAAATTATTATCCCTCGAGAAAAATTATCATATACTCACTTCCTCCTTAAACTGCTGAAGTCAGAGAAGCCTGACACAGCTGTTCCAAGGAAACCTCTGCCTATCACCCAGGCTACACTTCATCTTGAGCTACAGTTCAAAAGAGCTTCTTACTTTGCCATGAATATTTTCCCTGGACCAATGACTTTCAAAGTATAATTTCTGGACCAGCACCATCAGCATCACCTGGGAGTTTATTAGAAATTCAAACTCCCAGATGCAGATATAATGCATCTAACACTTTGGAGGTGTGGCTCAGTGATCTGTAGCATTTTAAAGCACTATAAATTTTGAGAACTACTGCTCTGGCTTAAAGGTTTAATTAATTACTTCATTTTTCCAAGAGGTTTCCGGAACAATTCCATCCTGGCTCATACCCTCATTCACCTCGATCATCATCAGAGGTCCAAGACTTTCAGGTGGCTCACCCCATGGTGCTGTGCACATCTGTTCTGACCCCATCACCTGCTCGTCCTGCCCTCCCAAGCTCCAGAAGCCATGAGTCATTCTCAGTAAACTCTCCTATATACTCGCTCTCTTTTCCGTGATGTTCCCTTCATCTTTTTGCTCCAAGGGAAACCTAACTGCCCCTGAGAATCCTCCTTCTACTGCAGTAAAAGTTTCTCTCCCACTCCTTATAAACCTCGGTGGGGGACCAGCCTCCTTGATCCCCATTACCATAGAGTGTTGGACCATACAGGCATCTTGCACCCCAACTGCAGATCCCTTGGAACAGAGACCACCTCCTCCAGCCTTGCCACTGGGCTCCCTCTCTTCTCTCCTTTATTAGTTTTATCGTTCTTGACAATTTCAACCCCCGCCCCCACCACTCTGGCCTCCTAGCTGTGTTGTCTCCATGTTTTTAGCACCAACTATATTTTGTCGCCGTTTCACCTAATCACCCACCTGGCACCACATCCTGGCACCGTCATCACCAGTAACACCATCTCCAAACCTCTCAAGCAGCTGGAGCACCCTTACACCAAGTCTGCTCACTCGAGCAGTTCTCCCACACCACATTTCTCCAACCTCCTGAGGACCTCAAAGCTATACAAGGATCCTACCACTTTCTGCTCCCCCCACCTCCCCCCTCCGCAAAGCCAGTTCTGATTCGAGGGTCCAACACTATATACGTTCTTTTTCAAAAGTCTTAATTCCTTTGCCCCTTTTTCTCTTCATCTAACTCATTTAATAAAATCTCACCTCCTGGTGAATGCAACTATCTATGTATTCCTCTCTCGTGTCTAAACAACAGAAGCCTGCTGGATAAAAATCACATGGCTGACTTGCCAGCACTCACATCGGGCTGAGAAACACAGATCTACTACACCTCTCTAGTAAATTCACTCCCATTTTTTTGAGCTGGACCATTATTTCACACCGTGTCCCCCCCCTCCTTAAATCTGCAATACTTCTCCACTCCCTACACTGCCATTTTCAGCTCTGTTCATCTTGTGTCTAAAAAGAAAGCAGACACAATCATAGGACTCCCTCTTCTGCCTGAGAACAATGCTGCTAGAAAGAACTGCTTCTGGCCCTATCTAAGGCCAATCCCTCTGTGAGTGCTAGGTAACATATTCTGATCCTGCCATTAGCCTCTTTACTTTTGGCATCCTCAACTTCTTCCCCTCAACTGGCTCTTTCCTACTGACATAAAACATGCCTTAATACCACCTATCTTTTAGGGGCGCCTGGGTGGCTCAGTCGGTTAAGCGTCTGCCTTCAGCTCAGGTCATGATCTCAAGGTCTTGGGATCGAGCCCCATGTTGGGCTCTGCTCAGTGGGGAGTCTGCTCCTCATTCTCCCTCTCTACTATCCCTCTCTCTCTCTCTCAAATAAATAAAGAACATCTTAAAAAAAAAAAAAAAAAACCTTTCTTTTAAAAATCTCCCCTTGAGTGTTTTATGTAAATGATGAGTCACTGATTTCTATTCCAGAAACCAATATTGCACTGTATATTAACTAAGTAAAATTTAAATTTTTTTAAAAAAGGGCCTTACCAAAAAACCCCCAAATATATGAATTCATTGCCATAAAAATTAGAGTATCAGAGATGCTATGGGACACCTGGGTGGCTCAGCTGGTTAAGTGTCTGCCTTCAACTCAGGTCATGATCCCAGGGTCCTGGGATCCAGACGCACATCAGACTCCTTGCTCAGCAGGGAGCCTGCTTCTCCCACCGTCCTTCAACCTGCTCATGCTCTCTTGCTCTCTCTCACTCTCTCTCTCTCTCAAATAAATGGGTAAAATCTTAAAAAAAAAAAAAAAAGGAATGCTTAAGCTCACATTGACCCCAGTGTTGCCATTTTGATCTCATTTATCCTTACTAGAGGCAAACATTATGAGTTTTGTATATGTATTTTTCTAGTTTTTTTGCATATATGGACATTTACAGAAAAAAATACATACTTTGATTTTTAAAAATTAAAATAATTTTAAAAATTTAAAAATCTTCCCTTGAACCTATATATATACCCATCCAGTCCCTGCCCCAATTCTTTGCCCCACTCTACAACTAAACATTCATTATCTCAACAGCCTCACCTACCAATTAACAACCCAGCCCATTCCAACTGGCTTTTTTTATCCCCATGATTCCAACTGAAAGAGCTCTTACCAAGTTCCCAATAACCAACATCCTACCAGGCCAATGACAAATTATTTGGTCTCAAATTATCCAAATCCAGGCCCTTCCTCTTCAGAGTCTACAACAGCACATACTTGCCCTGTCTCCCTCCTACCCTACCCAATTCTCAGTACTCTCAGACCTCTACTGCAATGCCCTGGGCTTTGGCCTCAGCCCTGTTCTCTAGTTACCGTCTTCACCCAGGCTTTAAATATGTGCAGATGAATCTCAACCTTACAACCCCATCTCACACTTCTCTGAGCTCTAGACTCCTATCAAATTGCCACTGATCTTCTCCACCAGGATGTCTAATAGAGCTCAAACTTAACGAGTCCAAACCATAAGTACTATTTTTTCTGTGGACTCTCTGTTCTGTTGTAAGGAAACAGCCTGTCCATCTTAATTCTTCAACCCAAAAGCTGAATAACCCAGATTCCTCTTTCTCACCACACAGACAAGCCATCTTTAGTCCTCTCAAACTGCCCTCCAGAGTCTAAGTCATCATCAACTCTTGCTTTGACTACAACAGCTTCCTGACCTCCCTTATCACTTTCCCTGAAGAAAGCCACTCTCCTGATTGAAGTCTCCCGTTACCGTCCCATTTTAATAAATCTCTTTCATGGGGAATGATCTGACCCCCAGTTAGCTCTCTGTCTGTCTTCCTACAACCTTTTGGCTCCCTACATTCCAACCACACCACCCCTCCTTCTGTCCTTTATATACCCCAAACTTATTTGTTTCTGAGGACTCTGTATTTACTACTCCTTTTGCTTATAATGCTCTCCTCCCATATTCTAACAAGATGATGTTAATCATTCAGGCCTATCTCACCCTAGCTAAAGCATTCAGAGTCATATTTGCTTACATGTTTTACAGTTTTATTTTCCCAATTAAAAAACTCTTTATGGGAAAAAATTTTGTCTTGTTCATGCTCTTTCCCCACCCCTTAGAAAATGATCGACACGTAACTGTCATCAATAAGTATGTTAACCATTCGAGTCTCCTATTGTTAATACAATTATTTGTTCAACCCCTTACGGTTTTCTGAGCTTTTAAAATATGCATCAAACCAATGTCACCCACAATATAAATATAAACTCTCCAATAATAATAGAAACCTCTTACTATCTTTCTAATGTACAAATCTGTACTATCTTTCTAATGTACAAAATCTGATCGTATCTGATCCTGCTTAAAATCCATCAATGGTTCCTTACTGAATAAACAAGCACATATTTTATACTGTTCAGATCACCTGGTCTCCACAATTCTAAATTTTCAGCCACCACTATTCCACTCATCCCACTCATACAAGCCACATGGAATTACATACAGTTCCCAAATATACAATTATCTCACCAATCATCAAAATCAGTGACTCTTTCTACTCCTCACCCACTCTGCCTGCCTGTCTCAGCTTCTGTTAAAGATTTCTCTGAACTCCTAGATGTTGTCAGCATATTTCAATTCTCTCTTCCTGCCACTCTTTTACCTTGATTTCCTAGCGTGCTGGTTTTCCTCCTGAAGAACTAGCTCTCTAGAACCTTGTTCCCTGTGTCCTTTGAGGGTTGGTTCATCTTCTACCAGACATTAATTTCTCTTCTTGCTCTGCATTTTCTGCCGTTTTTTTAGGACATTCTCATCTTAAGCCATCATCATACCTACACGTAGTTCTATTACCAAAGCATGCAGATCTCTCACAAATTTATAGCTTAAACCTCTATCTTCCCTTATATTTCCAGACCTAGGTAGCCAACTATCTAAGCAGAATTTCCCCCTGAACTTTTCAAAGTTACCACCTAAAATAATAAATTCAAATCAAACTCATGATCCCCTTCAGCTTCCCTCCTCTAAAAACCCTGGTCCTCCTTCCAAATGCTGACAACATTCCATCAATTTTTTTTTTTTAAGATTTATTTATTGATTTGAGAGCGAGGGCATGTGGGGAGGGGGGGCAGAGGGAGAAAATCCTCAAGTAGATTCCCCACTGAGCGCCCCCATGCTGTCAAGTTTACTTTGGGCACGTCTCTCATATAGTTCCCCTGGTCTCTGGCATTCTCTGCCACTTCCACTGTTACACACCAACATCTGGCCTCTCTCTGCTCTTATTCCCCTCTAATTTGTGCAGGTATCTTTAAAACAAACAAACAAATCTAATTATCAACTCCACTTCAGCCTATTCCCAATCCTACTTAAAATCTTTTAATGGCTTTTCACTGCCAAGTATCTATTCACAGGATCTGGCCTCCAGTGTTATCTGAATTGAACTGTTTCTGTGTTTTGTGAAACGCAGTTCACTATTCAGTCTAGTTCTCTCGCTGTGTAGACCAATTAGAATGGCAAAGTTGTGACCAAAAGTGAGCATTAAGAGATTAGCCTGCGGGTGCCTGGGTGGCTCAGTCGGTTCAGTGTCGGACTCGGTTGTGGCTCAGGTTGTGATACTGAGCCCTGCTCAGGCTGGGAGGTGGGGGTCGGGGTCTGCTTGAGATTTATCTCTCCCCCTTGCTCTCTGCCCCTCCCCTACCCCAAAAGAAAACTAAAGCTAGAAGGGTCATACACTGGTAAACGGCTTTATCGGGACCAAAAACTCTGTCTTCAGACTCACAGTCTGTGGCTTCCATGTTTTAGGATAAAGCATCAGTTACTGAGACTTTATTATAAGATAGCGGATCACTTTTCTGAGATGATTCCATTAATGTTCCCCAGAACTACCACATTCTTTTCACAACCTGGAAAACCAAGGTCTATACAGCTATGTAACTTATTTCAAGTAATTGATGGATATGGAAACAGAATTCAGGGTACCTTATTTTCATTTCTCTAGTTTACCCATAGCATGCTAAATGGCAGCGGTGACAAACTAAACACTACCGAACAAATAAAAGAAGATGTTACACGTGGTTCAGTAAGCTGTGAGGCCAGAGAGACTAGGGTTCAAATCCCACCTCTGCCAACTCTCAGCTATGTGACTACCAGGTTACGAAAGGTGCTGCTTTCCCATTTGTAAAATGAAGGCTAACGGCCAACTCCCAGGTGTGTTGAAAACTAAATGAGGTGGTTTGCCTAACATATATGCTACCACTCAATAAACAAACAGTTAAAGTAAATGACCAAAAACATCAGCTTCTCCCAAAAGAGGAGAGTGTGAAAAGAAAAACTGCCATAAAGTTAAAAACAGATGGGACTGAGCTCTGCCATTTCCCGTCACGTGCTCTCTCTCAGTGTCTTTCCTCACTTGTACAATAGAGACAATGATACTTAGCCCTTGGCACTGCTGTGAGGATGAAATAAGATAACATCTAAAAGCATCTTCTTAAGTGAAGAGCATCATACAAAAATCATTATTATCTGTGTACACACGCTCACTGCTGCTGTGTTCTAAATGTTTCAAGGGCATGAGAAGTCTTTAATCATCTTTGTCTTTGTACCAGCTGGTAGCACAGTCCTCTGCCCATCACAGGCATCCGCTAAATGTTGGCTGAGCGGAATTATTAAGAAGAAAGGACTGAACTATGACAAAACAACAGTTTAAAATGAAATCCACAAGTTCAGCCATTGAGAATACGGGTAAGAGAGCCTGGAACCAGCCTAGCTAAGATCAGCTCAGACAGAACACATTGTAATTCTGGGAATTTAAATAAATGGTCTGTAATTTTGTTTACTGGATATAAATTGTATAATCATCAAACAAGTAAGTTCCATCACTATAGGAATTAGGTGTCTCCGGCCCTCCTTTCCTCCCTCCCCTTCCCCTTCGCGCCACCCTCCTCCCTGTGTTAAGCCATGAAGAGGAGAGAGAGAATATAAAGCACATAAGGAATGCTTACCAGTATTGTACACTCCCCCAACACACACCAGTAAAAAAAAATTTTTTTGGAAAAAAAAAAACAAACAATGGGGATGTTTTCTATCAGGAGGCAACTTAAAGGAGGGTTCTGCAGTCACAGGTATTCAAAATACTGATTAAGGGGAGATATTTCACCTGAAACTAGTGTGTGTTTATCAGAGTTCTCCCTACACAAAGTCAAACACTTCCTTAATTTGCTAGAGGTAATGCTGGCGAGTGGGGGTGGGTGGGGGGAGCGCAGTCTGTCCATGCAAATTTCAAAGCAAAAAGTTGACCTGCACTAATTATTTACTGAGCATCTACTATGTGCCATTCAACACATCTTAGATGATTTCAGATTCTCATGATAACCCCCATGAAAGGTTGTTATTTTCCCTCTGTGATAGATGAAGAAACGAAGGTTCGGAGAGGTTAAGTAATTTGTTCACGGCCATACAACTGGAAATGACAGAGGTGGGATTTAGGCCCAGTAAAGTCTCAAAACCCATGTTCTTGGTGCCATACCCTGCTGTCTACTGATGCTAGCAAATTCTCTCAAAGGGAAGGGGACTCTACAGGAAAGTGAGAAGATATGGCAAAGAGACATGCACAGAGAGCACGAGATGGTGCTCCACCTCAGAGTTCTAGACACGGAACCAAATGAAGGAGCCACGTCCAACTACACACACCAAAATGCCTGGAGGAGCTCTAACTTTTATTCTTCAGATTCCTCAGAATCTATTGTTCAGGTTCTGAGAATGTCAGTACCACTCAGACATACTGACGACTGAACACAGTTCAGTGATTTTTCTAGAATTCTGAGAAGCAGTACTGTAACTCACTGCTGGTAACAAACCAAGCAGGCAACAGGGATGACTACGCTTCCTAGTCCTCTCATGCTTAGCAGGACCCAAACACTCTGACGCAACTGGCTGTCCTTCCGGCATATGTACTGCTACACAAATTCACCTCACAGACCAGAGCATTAGAAGAAGTTCTATTATCTTACGGATGTAGAAACTGAGGCTCGGAGCAGCTCAATGATTGCCCAGTGTCACATGGCTGGACCCCAGCCTAGACAAAACTCTGATCTCCCGTTCTGTGGTCAGCAAATTTCCCCCACCAAACCTCTTCTGTGCCTCCCCACTTGACCGGACCACCTAGATGTCCTTCTCTATATTGGGTTCTTATGCAGCTATGGCTCCTTCTGGACATTTTCACTGAATTCAACAAATGTGTGGGGCATTGGGAGAGATGATGCAGATAATAACAGAGTTGACGCACATTTTGCCCTCTGGACAGTGCTACTCTAACTTTCAGATGTCACAGCACATGTAGACAATTGTAATATTTTTAAGGCACAAAGTGGTAAACTACAATGCATGTGGTCCAAGCGACCAGGAGAGTCCTGGGCCCCACCTGGCTGCTCCAAGTGTGGAAGGGAGTAGTTATGTCAGCATATGTGTATCACAGTCCAATATATGGCACTTTGGTGGGGAAGTTCTGTTCTAAGGCTTTAATAAAGTTCAGGGAACTGAGATAAATTTACAAATAACTATGAGCACAAAGAAAGCAATTGAGACCGCCACTGTCTGCTCTCACCAAACATTAATGAGCAGAAGTAAGATTAATTCAATTTGTTTCCTTTCATAACTCCTCTTCCAACAAATCAAGACTGAAGAACTCATCCTCAACAGAGAGCTGATCAGTCCCACCACCAAGACCACAAAGACCCTTGACACAGACCTTGCTCGCAGGAAGCTAAAAAACTACTTAAAGCTCATAAAGTGTGTCAGAGAGTTCTTTGACTTCTTACAAACACCAGAAAAATAAATCAATTGAGAGGAGGAAATTACATTTCAAGGTCATATTCAAATATGAAGGGAGAATCAGGAAAGAAGCATCCCCCAACACACACACACACACACACACACACACACACACACACACAGAGTGACCAAGCTCCATCTCCAGAAACCTCATTAAAATTTTGACTTCTGATATTTATAAATTTAGTCTGTCTGAGCCAAGTAGGTTTCTGCAATTCCAGACATCTAGGCTGACGGGCAAAGGGCAAAGTGAAACTTTCAAAAGCTGGCAGGTAGCCAAGGGCATCATGTCGAGGAGGCTCCCTTAGCAACACACAACAGCTGTCCTGCTCAAGAGAGGGCGCCGCCATCTTTGCAAGGGGTTATAGATGCTCTTATTTTCACAACTAAAAGCAAGGGTTGTTTTTTTTCTTGTCATTCCCCTTAAAGTTATTACATCTCACAATTTCAAAACCTCTCCAATCCCAGTATGTTTCTCTTCATCCCAAATTACAATGTCATAGTTAACGATAAATTAAAATAATGTAAGTTATTCATTCTTGGCAAATATAAAATGCTTTATAATGTCTAGTTATTAATTATTATTCTACCTGCTACAGACTTGGTTTCTAACTATGGGCAAGTCACTCTGTACGACTTAATTACTTCCCTCATAAAATTTTCATAACAACAGTGACCTACTTCCTAAGACTATGGTGAAGGACAATAAAAATTATTAGATAAAAACTTACAAACGCCCATTCCTAATTAAGAATCGCACCACCCATTGGCTTTCGCTATCTAAAGAGATGGTTTGATTGCCGAAGACAGTGGCCCCAACACACAACACAGGTGGGTCCTGACCCAGCAGGAAGAGCACGGATCCCGAAGCACCTGGCTCGTCTCGCCTGCCCCATCTGCCTTCTCCAACCCTACCAAGCCCAGGGGATGACACCGCACTGGGAGCTCACCCTCACACCTAAGCCTAACAAGATAAACAACATTTAAAACAAAAACAAAAACAAAAACAAACCCAACCAATGTCACAATCACTGCCAGGTTTCAAAAACCTAACACCTGGGAGCAGAAGGGGATGTGGCAGTCTGTGCTCGGAGAGGAAGGCCATTTGTGCGAGAGCTGAACCTCGCAGCTTTCCACTCCTTATATGTGCAAGTGCAAGCCCTCAGCCACAGCACTCCGTACTCACCCAGAGGTACATCATGTCAGACCCGGCTGCTCAGACTCAGCGGTCAGTTGATCCTGGACTGCAAAAAGGCACTTCAGTGAACGGCAGGAAAGGAGGTGCCAGACTGGGGGGGGGGGGGGGGGGGGGGGGGGGGGGGGGGGGCAAGTGTTCAGGGTGGGGAGAAACCCCCCCAAATCACTTGAGTTTAAAAAATCTACAAGGACCGGTCTCCTCCCCCCTCCTCCCTCCTCTCCAGCTGACTGTTCTGTTGTTCTCTCTCCTCCCTCTCCCCCTCCCTCTCCCCCCTCCCATTCTCCCTCTCTCCCTCTCTCTGGGAGTTCCCAGCCCCGTGCGTCTGAACTGGCGTGTACAGCACTCTCTCTATTTGCCTTCAGGGAATCTCTCTCTGTCATTCTACTTCTAGAAACACAATCATCACTCACAGAGATTATTGCAAAAGGCAGGAATAGGCGGGGCTAGTAATAAACCACCAGCACCAGTTTCTAATGCTAGACACAAACTAGTTTAAGATGGGTTCTCTAAACATGAAAGAAGCAATGAAAACACTGCCCTCCAAGATCAAGGGGAGTTGAGTCAAGTTTCCCCTAGGTCCAATTCCTCCCAAGCCCCCCTCAGAAGCCAAGCACAAACAGAGCTTGCTCAGAGCCTGTACTTCCTCCCTGCAATGCTGGCCTTACAACAGTCTTCTAAATAATTCTGAATTTAAAACAGAGGGAAAAGTACATGTAAACTCGAATAGGCTTTCATCTTTTTTATCACTGCTGCCCTAGTTCAGATCAACACGGCCAGCTCCTTTCTGATGGGAGAGAGGACAAGCAAGGGTTTAGAGTCACATGGATTCGAGGCCCCTAGCACGGTGCAGATTCTTTACAAGGCATGGGGGACAGCACAGGGGGACAAAGTACGGGTTTGCAAGCCGGGTCCACAATTATTCTCACGATGGCCTAGGGAAAGTTATTAACTTAAGACTAGGCCCCTGTTTCCTCAACCAAAAACTGCATATAGTGCTCCTTGTAGAGTAGTTGTAATTAGATCAAATGACAGAACTGTGTAAACTATCTGTCAAGCTCCTGGTGACCACGTTCCCTAAGTGCTGTTCAAACACTTAGTGCCTCTGATATGCCAGGCATATTCGAATCCATTATGTTCAACAATGAACAAGTATCCTCAAATCATGTGTCCTAGGGTTCTGATTCTGAAAATAGCTGACTCCTCCATACACCAGTGCCCATGCTCTTTCCTTACTTCCTACCCATTTCCCGCTTGCTCGAATCCGAAAGCCCACCCCAGCTGCACGTGAAACCCTCCCTCCTCTGCGAGTCAGAGGTCTGTAACGCGGCTTTCACCATTTGGGTCAGTAACTGCTGCATTCCTGTACCTACCAACCTTATCTCCTTTATCCATATCTTTCAGGGCAGAGCCCATCTAATTTTGGCCATGGAGTCTTGTGTATAGTACCTAGCACACAGTAGGTGCACCATACACTCTCCAAGGATTCTGTGTTTTGGGGAATACTTCATTCCATTAAAGAAAAAATAATATGAGACAAAAAAACAAAAACAAGAGGCCTACCACCTTCCAGCTGCCTCAGGGTTCTGTTCCCCTCAGACATGTTGAGACGGCTCTCCTGTGCTTGTAAAATCTCCAAGTAAGGTCTGCAGGCCTCACCCTCAACGCCGGCCTTGCGCTCGCGCTTGCGCTGGTACAGGTCCACTTGCTCTCCTCCACCTGATCCTTCCCCACTGTAAGGCTCCTGTGTGACGGGCCTTCTACAGTGGGACTCCTTTTTTCCTTAGGGTAGAAGTCAAGTCACTCTTCTTTTCCTTCCCCACTATGTGCCTTCCGCCCGAGAGCTTATAATAGATACTTTCTCCCTCCTCCCACCTATTAACCTCCCAGCTCACTGAAAGTTGGGAGAGGTGGGGCAGGTGTTTCCAGCCTCGCCCAAACCTTTTCTTCTTCTTTATGCAGAACATCTCTGCTTCCTCTGAAGCCAGGATTACCTCATTTCCAGTACAAAAGAGCAGTAAGAACTTCCAAGCCTAAATCTGAGAAAGCCCTTTTTTTCCTAATGGGAAAACAAACCTTGACTTTCTACAAACTGTTAACATCCATAATCAATTTTATATGAATATAAATACAGTTCTTAATAACTATTAAAATCACACTGTTAAGCCATTATAGTCTTTTCAAACTCTCTGAAGATAGAAAATGGTCTCATTCATTTTTAACCAAGTATCAAAAGAACAAATACAATAGAATTTCGCATATTGTCACTTTATGGTGTTATCTTCTAATCAAGTTTGGGGTGGGATAAAGATACTCATGCAATCCTGGAGCAAAGAAAGATAAAAACACAGAAAAGGGGTCCCCGAAACAAAATCGGAAAAGTTCAAATATGTCACCTAAACCCAAAAACTACCTCCAAAACACCTGTAAATGGCCCCATTATAAATTTTGGAACCACAGGGAAAGCTCATAAATCCCCAAACGCTTCTTTACCTTTTCTGATGGTAATTTTAAAAAACTGAGTAAGCAGTCTGGCAAAATCAAACTCTTTTGTGTTTTCTTCACACACACCAAAAAACTCCAAAAACCCACAGGCAAGCTAAATGAAACTTCTTTTATTCATGCTCCTGCATGTCCACATTTTCCTACCTTTAAAAAAGGGGTGGGGGGTGGGGGGAGAGAAAAGGAAACAAAAGAGGTTGGAGGAAAAAAAAAAATCTCTCAAATTGACCAAGTAAAAGGAGGAAATCCATGCTTTGTAGCTACTCGGGATTCGGATTAAGAGACACAAAAGTACAACCATTCCACACTACGAAGACACTGTGAGGAAGATCACGGTCTTCAATGACACAGAGGATGAGGGCGCACACATACCTCATTCTCTGAGAACATTTTATCGGACTGCGTGACCATGCTCTGAGGTTTATCCGCCTGTATGTTAGTTCAGAGGACGGAGCATGTGAACTGGAGCTTCAGAGAAGGAAATGTCCCAGGGAGGGCCCACAGAGGAAGTCTGGCACGCGTGCTTCCGAGAAAGAAAAATCAGATTACCAGGGACAGCAGTATGGGTGCTGCCAGTAATTCTAACCGTATAATGCATCCTGAATTCCTGCTTCTGAAAGGGCTACATTTTGTAATGTGGAGAGTCTGGTGGGCCAAACTCTCAGAAAGGGTTTGGAGCCACATTTTGTAGTCTATGCCACAAAATCTAGCAATTCAAGAGACTGCCGGTTTTATGCAAGTTTCTCTGTGGGTGCAAAAGGCTAGCAGGGGACGTGTGCACATCTGGGGAGCCAAGACAATTCCATAAACATATACCTGAGAAATCAGGCCGTGAAGATTTCCAAAAGAAATCCAAAGGCAACCTTCTCTCCATAATGTATATTCCTTTCACCTTCGGGACAGGTAGAGACAATACAGACTCCCCACAACACTGAGCTATAGACATGGGCCACATGAGGTCCAACTGAATTTGACTTAAAAAAAAAAAAAAAAAAGTTGAAAGAATAGGGCTCTTTTAACCTTGCCTCCTCTCAGCTTAAAATAGCAAGGATTCCCACAGGGCAATTCTCTAATAGAATTCTGCTACTCAAGATCTGACCCACGGACTAGCCTCAGCAGCACTACGGTCAGGGTCGGTCATGGTCAGGGTCAGTCAGTCGGCTGGAAGCTACTTAAATATGAAGACTCTCAGGCCCCCAGCCTAGATTTACAGAATCCAAATAAAGCCCCAGGTGGTCTGCACGCACGAAAGTCTGAAAAGCTGGTCCAGACAGCTCACTGCCCTCACAAAACAGCAGAGACTCAGGAAGCAGAGACAGGGTGGCCACCTTCCAGTCCGGGGATTCAACCTCGGAAGACACACCGGGAGCATTCCTCCCGGGCTTACAGATTTGGTGTAAGACACCGCCAGCGGCCAGCACTCACCCAGGACAGACTCTGCACTGGAACCGGGCAGGCATTTTCTCCTTACACCTTCACAGTATCATTGAACAGCAGGCCCTGCTTTATCCTTTTCACATATAAAAGGAAACTGGGGCTCAAAGGAGCCCAAAGCTGAACACAAGGCCGTGGGACTCCAAGATGGTGTCCCCTGCACACACTTGCCCACTGGTAAAATCTTATCGAGAGTGACAGAAGCGATGGACGTTTTACCCTAGATATAACCCCGCAGGCTACCTCTGCCCAGCACCAAGGCCTCCAGCAACAAACAATGGAGGTGAGGCCGGGAGCTCAGGGGACACACGCTGTGCGTGAGCTTCCAAAGGCTGCAGCTCTGGTCAAGGACCGCTCCTGCTCCCTAGGACCGATGCCACTAAGAGCACAGTTTTAGAAACCTCTTGGAACCTGTGGTCACCTTCTATGATCTCTAACGTGAGCTCGAGATGCACGCGCGGAGAAAAGAAAGGGTGTGTCCCAAGCTCACCTCTCAGAACAGCTACAGGCAACTTGGGGGTATTAGAGCTCTCACCCTACGCAGAGCAACTAGCCCTAAAAGAAGAAAATGCATTGTCTTAAGAAAGCTCTGTTTTTCCTTATTATGTTTCAACCATACTCTCAAATAAGCTCCCATACGTCCATGTTACTCACTCTGGTACCCCCTCCAGTAATTTCTGCCCTCCTGGGAAGTCCCTATCCCGACCACTTTTTCATTATCTGCCCACTCCAGTCATGTCCTCCTTTCTCTCCTCTGTGCAACTGTCATTCCAATGGTCCATAATTATAATCCCTCCTCTGCAAATACCCTCAATCATGTGTCTTCTCCATCCCCGACACATGGCAAAACTCCAAACTTGGTGAAACAGTTATCTGCCTTCTCTGTGCCTGTGCCCACACAGCTGAACGCTTCTGGAAAGAGATCACATAACCAAGCTGACCAACTTGACTACAAGTTCATGATCACAAAGCTCAAATGGGCCCTTGACAGTGCCAAGCAATTCCACCAAAGCTGCCCTTGTAAGCTTCCCACTCTCCAAAATGACTCCACTCTTACCTTCTCCTCAAACCTATTTCAATCTCTCCCCACCATCCAACTTTCAGCTGTTGCTCTATCCAAATACTTCATTTTAAAAGAGAAGCATTCAGGGGCACCTGACTGGCTGAGACAGTGGAGCGCGTGACTCTTGATCTCGGGGTTGTAAGTTCAAGCCCCATGTTGAGTGCAGAAGTTACTTAAAAATAAAATCTTTACCCCAAATCAATAAATAAAGTAAATAAAAATAAAAGAGAAGCATTCAGATGGTCTTCTGCCCACCAAATCTACAGCCCTACCTAGAAATGCATGCATCTCCTCTCCCTTACGCTCTTTTACAATGATGGAAGCATCCCGGACATCAAGGCCCATTTCACCTCTTGTGCTCACACCCCTCCCCAGGCACCTACGTAAGGACTGCACTGCTCTGCTGATCATCCCCTCTCCAGAACCATCAATCTCTCCCCTCTCTACTCATCACTGTCAGGCCAGCAAATAAACATACGTCCATCTTCAGAAAACCTCCCACTGCTCTCATGCAGCGATGCGGAAAGTATACAGTGGTGTCACCACTGTGGAGGTCAGTTGGGCAATATCTATGACATTCTGAAACATGCGTGGCCTGTGGCTTAGCAATCCCATCTCCAAGGAGCCTATCTTAGAAAAGCCCCACAAGGGACACCTGGGTGGCTCAGTCAGGCGTCTACCTTCAGCTTGGGTCGTGGTCCCAGGGTCCTGGGATCAGGTCCCACATTTGGATCCTTGCCCGGTGGGGAGCCTGCTTCTCCCTCTGCTTGCTTCTCCCTCTGCCTGCTGTTCCCCCCTGCTTGTGCTCGCTCTCACTCTCTGACAAATAAATAAGTAAATCTTTAAAAAAGAAGGAAAGAAAGAAAGCCCCACAAGTGTAGAAGGAAGTTCATCATAGCAATCTGTAAGAGCAAAAGAACTTTAGAAAACATAATGTTCAATAACAGGCAAGTGACTAAATGAACATTGGTTTTTATAAAATTCTCCTTTGACCCCTTACCTCCCTCCCATTTCCCAGCTCACCACTTCACAGTGATACTTCTCAAAAAAGTTGACCACACCAGGTCTCTACTTCACCCCTCTTTTCTTCTTCAATCGACTCAAAGTTTCCAAGCTCTCTACTCCATTAAACTGACTGGCCAATGTCAACTACTTCCCTGTCACTTAATTCAATGCGGTCCTCAACTTATCTCACCTCTTATCAGGATTCAACAAAGTTGGCAACTTCCTTGAAATACTCTTTCTCTAAGCTTCTGAGATCTGCAGTCCTGGGGGGTTTTTCCCCTATATTACTGATTACTTCTTCTCAGTGCCTTTTTCTGGTTTCTCCCTCAACAGATCGCTCAAAAAGAAGTGCTCCTTGGGGCTCAATCCTGGCTCATCGTCTTTTATCTGAGTTATCTCACTCGTTCCCATTGCTTCATATATCACCCACATCCTAATAATTACAAACTTATACCCCCAGCCTAGACCTCTTCTCACGCTCTAGTAAGACTCTTAACCATCTCATAGACGAGTCGAACATACATGTGCCCCACACTGGGCTTTAATTCCCACCACCACCACCTCGAAATCTAATATATACTTGGTGTTCCCTACCACTAAGTGGTACCACTAGGCAATTATGAAAGGCAGAGTTACCTCCCAGATCCCTCACCCCTCACACGAAACCCATTAGCAAGTCCTGCATGTCTGACTTCTCTGTCTCCACTACACCACCTTAACCCAAGCCCCCAGCAGCTCCTTCCTGGACATCTCCAGGCTTCCTCCACTTTCGCTGTGGCTCCCCTTCAAAACATTCATCGCAGAGCAGCCGGAGGGAGTTTTTAAAACACAACTCAGATCATATCACTTCCTTGATTCTACAGCATCATGTCACACTTAAAAATGTTTGCTTCCTGGGGGCACCTGGGTGGCTCGGTCGGTTAAGCATCTGCCTTCAGCTCAGGTCATGATCTCGGGGTTGTGGGGATTGAGCCCCAAGTTGGGCTCTGTGCTCATCGGGGAGCTGGCCTGAGACTATCAGCCTCCTCCTTGTCCCTCTATCCTTGCCTTCACTCATGTGCTCATGCACGCATGCGTTTTCTCTCTCTCAAATAAATAAAATAATTAAATTATTAAAAAATGTTCTCTATCTAAAGTCCTGATAATGGCCTTTAAGACCCGTCCTACATGATCTGCTAAGTGCCTGCCTCTCCAAGTTCAGTGCGAATCATTATCTCACCTTCAATCTCTAGGCTCATGCCTACATGTACTGACCTCATGCCAGTTCCTGATCTAGAGCAAGTCCATCCCTCTCCCCGGCACCCCTTAACTCCTTTATTCCCTCTTCTTGAAATCCCTCCTCATCCTCTGCAAGGCTGGCTCCCTCTTATCTTCAGGCCTCAACTTAAAAACACTTCCTCAAAGAAAACTCTCCAGACCACTCTCTTTCTTTGGAGGTCCTTCCTCTCCTACTGCATCCTCTCCTACTGCGCTTGGTTTATTTTCTTCCTAGTTGATATCAAAATCTATCACTTCTTGATTCCTTTGGTTTCTTATTTGTTTTTAGTATTATTTTGTTTTCTCCATTAAAAAGTAACATTTTGTGTATACCATATACAGCTGAGATCTTCTACTATGGAACATTATATCCCTTGACTTTCTATTAGGAAAGGTCAAAGTTATTTGTAGGCGTTTCTGGCACTCCGGCAACTGTCTAACCGAGTACTATAAATAAAGTTAGAGTGCTACTAATTTTGCCCTAGTAACCAAAAGGACTCAAAGTTTTACCACAGCTAGAAACCATAAATACATGCCTGCACCAATGGCTTTAGAATAATAGTTTGAAATAATCGTAATATTAACATGAAAAAGCAGCTCCAATCTAACCATTTACTTTAAGGTAATCTGAACATCAACATTCCAAACTGCCTCTCTTCCAATACCATAAATTTATTCTGCTCAGTACAATAAAACAGCATCCCAACCCAAACTCCATTACAATCATACTTGCTGTAAACAAGTTAATTATCTAGAGTCTAGAATCATGCATCTGACACAGCAGCCACTAGTCATTATAAGAATTTAATTTAGTTAATACTGAATTTTCAGTTCCTCAGTCACACTAGCCACATTTCAAGTGCTCAAGAACCACATGAGGCCAGCAGACAGGACAGATATTAAACATTTCCAGTGCCAAAGAAAGTTCTATTGGACAGAGCTGTTTTAGAACATGGTAATAACTAGGAAGCAAATGGCTCCCTAAGTATCCAAAACACCAAAGTGTTCGTGTACTTTCATCAGTAGTAAAGCTCTGCCAGGCCTTCTCTCTCGATCTATTTATTTTTATTTTAGAAGTAAATTTCTGTCCTGGTTATCTGGCTACTTGCCCACTGAACATTTGAAAGGCAAATTAGGAAAAGGGAACTTGGAAGCAGTTAAGGACTAAGTGCCAGAGGAAAGGGGACTATTATGTCCGAGGCAGCCACATCAGGAGCACGAGGGACCAAGAGAAAAAAAAAATTCAAAAACCAGGTAAGATATCAAAATGCAGACACATGTCAAAATGCGACTATACGGTAAGGCCAAACCAGCAGATGCTCCTGAAGTGTCATCCTTTAAGTCAGAAGCAATAATTGATGTTGACAACTGTGTTAAAACCATTAAGAAAAGTGTCTACTATTATACTATGAAAAAGAAATATATAGTTACATAATACCTTTTACAAGGATTTATTTCCAAAATAACTTAAACATCTTGGTGCTCAGAGAAGGGAAAATCCTCTCAGGGAGTTGGAATATACCACCACCAGAAATAACTCATTCCTAAAATATTCTGCATAGTCAAATTCAACTCAGTTCAAGCAACATGAACGAATGTTAAGTTCAACCAATATGAATAAATGTTTACAGAGCAGCGACAGATAGGAGAACAAGACAAGATCCTTCTGTTCAATGAATTATGTTCCTCCTTACAATAGAGCACCATATAGCCTGGGCAGTGGGGAGAAAGTCCTTAAAATACTGTCAGGAAATACTCTACTATATATTTTTAAGAGATAAAAGAAAGGTTCAGAACAATGTATAGCACAATAGCATTGAAAAGAAAAAAAATGAGGAATTATACACAAAATGGTAAAACACCCATTGCCTCCAGGGCATAGGCACTGTGAGGGCTCAAGACCAGAATCAAGGAGCAACTTTTCACTATATGACTATTTTATACTTTTTAAAGAACTTATTTATTTATTTGAGAGAGTGAGAGAGAGAGGGGAGAAGTGAACACCAGCAGGGCAAAGGGGGGACAGGGAGAAACAAGAGAAAGCTCTATGCACATTAATAGCGTGCTCACCTGATGACTATGACAGAAATTATCAAAGAATCTTTAAATGTCTACACTGCAAGTCTAGGCCAAAAAGCCAACTAGTCTATTCCCCTAATGTACTGTCCCTGACCATTCCACACCAAAATGGCAGAAATACAACTTTAACTTAATTTCCGGATTTCAGTATGAAAAACAGTCAAATGTATATGTATGTGTTTACACACACACACACTCTCTCTCTCTCTATTTTCATCGTCTATAAAATAGGGGTACTAATGCCGACATCACAGGGATCCTGTCAGACTCAAATCAGACTACGCTAACTAGTCTGTAGCCAGAGCGTTCCGTCTATCATTTCCACTGCCGGTTACTGCTAGAACAGCGGACCAGTAGTGGGAGTCACAAAACAAAATTTACATGAAAGCAATTACACGGAAACTCGGGTGTGGGATCCAAGGAATTCCATGAACTTGTCAAGCCCACCTCACCAACTTTCTTATCTCTTCACCTTTCAGAAAATACTGTATCAGGAGAACCTTGGCTTTCTTTTCTAAAGCACTGGGGGGAAAGGGGAGCTGAGTGGTTGTTAAGGGAAGAACAAGAGGCACAGCAGTAAAAGGGTTAAAGCACTTAGGGAATGTGACACCTCCGGAGAAGCCTGTTTTAGCATTTCACCAACCGTCAGGAGGCAGCCCCACAATTTTTAGATGGATGTTAGCAATGGTTTACTTCTACAGTGTATTCATTCGAAAGAAAACACCAAATACACGCACACAGCACTCAAAGTGGATGCTGGATCTGAGAAATAAGGAGAACAAGGAGACTGCCTGATACAAAAAGACTTTCTGCAACTGGTGCGCTCGCGGGCAGGGCGCGTAAAACCAAAAATGGCTTAATCTCTTTCATGTTTACACTTTACAATGATTTAACTTCTCCAAAATATGGTTCAAAGCCTTAAAAAAAAAGCAAGTAACTCACTTCTTGAAGCCACTAGCTCGTCTCTGAAACCATTTCTGGGGACTACTTTGACCCCGGCCCGCATCGGGCATGAGTCTGACCTCGCTGTGTTGCTCCGCTCATTAAAGTCCGCAAAGTATTCCCCGGTCAGGTAACTTTGAGGAATAGGCTTTAAGCAATTCCACTATTAGCCACATTTCAGCTTCTCATAATCTTCTAAGAGGATACTGAAATCAAAATAGATGCTTTTCACTAATTTCAAATACACTCGCAGGAAGAAAACAAGCGAGCCAGGGGTGTCAAGAGAGAGCCGACAGGCAGGCAGATGCCAAGAATCTGCCGCACGTTTTAAAGGGTTACAATCAGGATAACAGGAGTGTGAGAAACAAAGTCAGACATCTTGAAGGTTTTTGTTCCGAGAAGGGCTATCAGAGAATGTACTGCCTGCCAATTTAGATGCCATCCTCCTCTGAATGGCCATATCCAACCTACTCTAGTTAAGTAGTACGATTTCTGGGGAATTCGAACTATACTACCTTCCCTAGATGACACACTTATTTTATAATGCCCGTTTGTGAGTCTGGTGTATGACTGAGGTTTGGGGGTCTTCTGACCCAGCAGGAAAACTAAAAACACTGAAATAACATTACTTTCTGAGACGGTAACCTATCTAATCTATGCCGGAGTGAACCAGACCATACTATTCCAGATCTAACTGATGGCTTCAGTATCAAAGTTCTCTCAAAAGATAGTACATACTAAACTCTATATACTTATTTTCAGGCTATGACTACACTTTTAATAACATAAATGAGTTCAGTGGGACTTAATCATTTCTGAAACACAGTTTATTTTTAGTAAATGTAACAGTCCCCCACATGGGAAGCTACAACCATGCCAAACATTCTCTATGAGGAGATAAAATCCTATTTATAGACCTATCAGTTACTCCTTGCTCAGGTTGTAACATAGTTTCCACTTTAAGCCTGATATGACCTCCCGCGACTTCTCTCCTCTCTAATGTTCTTTTCATCCTGAAGGTTCTCACGTTTATCTTTACCTTCACAGGGTACTTAAATTAAGCTACTATGAAGCTGGGGAGGGGGGGGAGAGGGAGAGATGAATCTCCTTTCCCTAAGCCTTCTCCCACTGGAGGGTTTAGGTAAGTTTCAGGACCCAAAATGGGGGAGAGAGAGGGGTTCTTAGGTGAGCTTTTCGCAAGGGAACCTAACAAAATACCTGACAACCAGCAAGAACACTGCTACGCAAGCGAGGCGTGCTTCTGGCAAACGGGCCTCCTAAGGTCTTCAGCGGCGTGTGACTTAGCTTAAAGTTCTCTACTTTTTAAAAACCCAACAAGAATAAATGTCAAGGTTTCTACAATAGAGAATACTGTTCTCAAAAGCTGACCAAGGAAGGGAAAGAGAAATACAGAGATTGCTTAATTTTTTTGTAAAACCTGTGATCTCAGGGACCAAGCTGCTGTTGTGTCACACGAGCCGCCGGCATCTCCACGTTGCCACTTAAAATGCCAACTGCTGGGCCTCCACCACCAATTCCAGAAGGGTAAGGGCCTTATCCTCATCCAGTGCACCGTGTTCACTGCCTCCTTTCCCCAGGAGTGGCATGAGCCATACCCCATCTTGCCCTGGCCCTGCCCCGCCCCAGACCCTGGACGAGACTGTAAATGAACCCTGTCTTTACTCTGCAGGCAAACCCGAACCCCTGTGATCTCTGAACCCCGGTAAAATGTGGCATCCCTGGTTCACTTATTTTTTCACAACCTTAAGTGTATAACTGCCTTTTGTTAATTCTGTGTCTGTAGGTCTTATATCCTGAATGAGACTGCAAATTCGATTATGAGAGCATCAAGGTCAGTGGTCACGTCTTATTGACGAGAACTCAACATCAGGATCATCAGTGTTATATGCCAGGTGACTGGCATATAACAGGCACACGGTACTCGTTGTTGAAATATTTGTTAGGCTGATCCGGATGGCAGGGACCACCTAGTAAAATATGCTTCTCTTGCGTGAATGTCTCACTGCACACAACTCGAGAGAGCTGGGAGAGCCCAACAGAACTTTAACGGAAGAGAATCGTAAGTGGGTCCTGAAAGGAGGGAGAAGCCTGAGGCCTAAGTAATTAATACCCAGCCGCCTTGCATTGTGGGTTCTTGTCCCCACTCTCACGTGCTCAAAGACAAGGTGAACAGAGGATATACCAAATGCTGGAGCAAATGATAGTATTTCCTTACTCCAGGAAAATCCAACTTGCTTTTCTCTATCTACCTGGGTATTACTCTTCTTGTAAGGCCCACCTCTTCCTGCCCACCCTAATTCAAGAGTGAAATTCCTAACTCTCCAGGATCTGATGATGAGTAGCGGTTTAGTATTTTCATTTATAACCAGAAGGGATGGATTTCAGTTTCAGTGAAAGTAATTCAAACTGAACATCAGTAAAAATTACCTGATTGTAAAAGTTGGCAAAGACCAGAAAATAACACTTCTCTTAAAAATTTGTTTTCAATCTGATGTTTATCACGTAACATGGTACTTCCCTTTTTAAAAGAAGACAGATTTTCTGGGGTGATCAGAGCTGAGGCATGGCCACAGAGGCTTAAATGAACTCTCAAGATCATTTTCTGGAGGCAGCACGGTACTAAAGAAAGAACCTGGTTTTGGAAGTGGCATCAAATTGCCAAATCACCACTCACAGGCTCTGACCTTGAGCAAGGACTCTAACCTAACCTCTTTCAGTAGCTATTTCTTCGTCTATAAATGCAGGGCTGTTATGAAAATCAGAAATAATGTACATAACACTTAGGTTAGTGCCTGACTCAATAACTATAATTGTTCATTGATCTGTTTATTGTCATTTCTTCTCAGCCCACAACAAAGGACAGAAAATGCCTCCTTGGCAAATCTGACATGTTAGGGCCACTACTATAATTTCTTTTAAATTGGTAGCAACAGAATATCGATGAGAACTCACCGAAAGAGAGCTATTTTCTCTGTGACTTTTAAAGGAAAACCTGCAGAAAGAGAAACACGAAGTGTTCCACTGGGCAAGATGTCCCTATTATAACAGATGGCTAGGAGAATTTATGGGGACTATCATGAAAAACAAAGCTCTTTGAAAGGGGGAGCTTCTAACACGGGGCGGGGTGGGGGTGGGGAGACAGATGTCAGGGGTTCCCGGTAGGAGTAAAGCCAACGCTGCAGGATCTATGTCACACAAAAGCTTCAAGTAAAGGACATGGGGTTTTTTGGTTCCTTTTTTTTACTCCCTTCAAAATTGCACCCCACCCTTAAATCAGAAATACTTAAGCAACAACCATAAACACCAGCCACAGAGGAAGGGAAATACCTGCCTGTGCAAGAGGGAGGAGGGATGCGTAGGGAGTGGGAGAGGATGGCTAGAAAGGATGAGCACTTTCCTATGGATGGAAGGGGAAATGGGTGGCTGTGCCATCTTCCTTCATGACTCAGGAGATGACAAGACTGTCGCTTTAGGGTCGCTTTAGGGACAGGGCTGTGAAGGGGAAGACAGCCATGTCTGGGCTTCCTCAGGACAGGACTAAAAGCCACTAAGGAGTTAAAGCTTTCAGAGCAGGAGAATGAAAATGCTGTAAGGACTTCTAGGGCTTTTTTAGCCAGCCCAGTGGAATGGAAGAAAGCCTGGGCATTAGAGCCAGATGGGCCTTCCTAGCTTTGACCTTGGGCAAGTCGGACAGCCTCCCTAGCCTTCACTCTTCTCATCTAGAAAATCGGGTGAAAGGCATGTGCCCTGCAGATGGCAAAGTGTAAAATGCAAACTGCTTCAGAAGAGGCACGTGGTGTAGGCTGCACGTCTGTCCGCACACCTCAGGACAGCCACACGTGAAACACCGGTGGCTGGCATAGATCGCTGTGTCACATATGTTTGCTCTCCCCCTTTCCTTTCCACTTAACAGAAAGGGAATCAAGTCCAAGCAGGGAAAGTAACTTTCCCAAGGTTACACCGCTTGTTACTGGCAGCATTAAGGCTTAAAATCAGCTTCTGCAAGCTCAGTGCATTGCACCTTGCCTCATTAAGAACATTCCCTTGAGGGCACAAGCAAGCTTAGCTTAACATCATACGGGCTCAGAGAGCCCACGTGAACTAGGGAACAAGCTAACTGCAAGGTCAGCAGCTCCCCGTGATTCAGACACCCAAGAGTTAAGTGCTCAGCCTCCACCAAGGCTCCAGAGAGCCTGGGCTGGGCAGACTCCTATGGGAGGAGGCCAGAGAGGCACTGAAATCCACTCCTTGCTGTGATTGGTCGGCTTCCCAAGGGGTGGGGAAGAATGTCACCCGATCCCCACGGGTAAACAAGAGCAGGAGCATCTGCTCAGGTTTTCAACTAAATCTGTAAAATATTTCTGAACACTTGACCACCAAACTCAGAAGACTGTAACCTCTGACCTTCATGAACAACAGAGCACTTGTTCTTTAATGACCAGATTCTTATAGTAATACAATCTGGAGGAGCGAGCCAGTGCAAAAAGGCAGTTTTAATACTGGTCTATCACAAAATTAGTAAGGAACGTTCCTGCTCTAGGTGCTTGAAATCAACACCACCACCATCCTGCCTGCCCCCTTGCCCTTACAGCGGGGAACCAGCCTGCTGGCCTCCACGGTACCATTTTTCTCCAAGTCTGCCATTCCAAAAACATGACGAGACTACACAAGCACATTCCCTCCCCCTGAATTTCTCTCCATCCTCTTTAGGAGGAGGCCCTCCTTTTTAAAAAGGATATCTTATTGCAAGATGCAACCTCTCTGTAATTATGTTAGCACACATGTGCAGAGCAGAGAGGAGGGAGGGTTGGGTGAGAGAGAAACCCAATACCTTGCCAAATCCACTGGGAAGTCTGCCCAAGTTATTAATCCAGGACCAGGCCACTTAACTGAATTGGTTGAGGCAATGCCCTTCAATCTTGGCTATATTCTTTCCCCCAGGGAAGAGTGCAGGAAAGGCCTCAAAATCTTATGGCCCCAACAACTCTTGCTGCCTCAGAAGTTTCTCTCCCATTTCAAGGGTATACCAAAATATTTCAGTTCTGAGCAGAGAGTCAGAGAGCCAGTCCTGGCTCCACAGGACTGGTCACTGAAGAGCCACCATAACCTGCATTCCCCTGTGTTCTTATGTACAGCCACAGGTCACCAGCTCAATTCTAAACTCCCAGTAACTGAAATGGGGGTCGGGGGGCAAGAGGGTGGATCAAAATAAAATCAAAGAGAAGGTCTCCTAATAAAGGATGGAAACAGGAGACCCTTGGAGAAACAAGTCAGCCCAGGGACCAACACAAGCCTGCCCACAAGTGTGAGCCCAGGAACCAGGGTGAGGCCCACCTAAAACAATCCAGAATGGGCAGGCAGACCCATCCCTCAGGGAAGGTGCAGACTAGGAATGACCTGACCCTTGGTGGACTCAAAGAGCAAAGACTCCTCAACACGCAGCCAAAGCAAATCAGCTTCAGGAAGTGGCAGAGGCTCCTTATGGCTCCCTTTTGTTTCTGCTCTATAATCCCAAAGCCAAATCTAATCCAAACTATGCTACGAGTGCCCTTTGCTAACACAGATGTCTCATTTCTAAGTCCCAGGGAACATAAGTGACTCAGCTCTCTTTTTCAGGAATGCTCAGCAAATTAACTAATCAAGGGGACGCCACGTGGTTATTAAAAACAGGCTCCATTGTCAGGCAGGCCCAGGTTCAAATACCTATTCTACCGTTTTCCAGTTCTGTGACCTAAACCTCTTCAGAGCTCAGTGCCTTCATCTGCCAGACTGGGTTTCCACCACGGATTGCACAGGGAAGGCTGCTAAGAATGGTGGGGAACTGGGGCGGGGAGGGGGGGGTAGGGGGACTGCACACAGGATTGGCTGCACCGTCAGCATTCAATAAATAGTAGCCATCACTATAAATTATTCCTGAAGACCATAAAACAACTTCTATGAAGAAGTAACAGTGCCAAATGACAAGTGTATTAGCATCCCTGCACCTTTACACTGCCCGCCCCACCGGAGACTGGTAAACAGCACCAAGATGCCAAAGGCTATTTAGTGACTATCTACTGTGCAACGTGCCAGGCGCTGGGGGAAGAGCGAAGGACACCTCCTCTCCCCGCACAGCAGTTCAGACTGGTGAGGGGGGACAGGACAGACAGGACGCGATGGGGACGAAGGGAAGTACTGCCCAGAGCTTGTGTTCTTCTAAGAATGGGCTGCTTTTAAGGCTGATGCCAGCAGTTGGGGTCACACTGCAGAAATCTGTCCACGTCACGGGGCAGGGGTGCCAGAACATGGGGTGCACTCTGGAGCTCTATGCGCCAACCAAGAGCGAGGGGAAGGAGAGCGGGGCCATGCACTGGGGGAGAAGAACTGCGGGTGGGTTCTCTTCACGACACACCGGGGAGAAAATGACACCGAGCACGGAGCTGGCGGCCACGAGCCAGCACTTTCAGACAGACACGACAAGATGACCGCTTGCTGGGCTTGGTGCGGTAGCACATACATTTTTTTAGCAAATAGACACGGGGCTCTCAAAGAATGACAATCCTATCATCAAAAACATGACTTCTCACCTCAAAGCTGCGTCTGGGAGGGCCAGAAGGGGGCTGCGTTCTATCAGCCAGCGGCACCCAAACTCACAATCCAGTGCTCTTGCTTTTTCTTACTTGACAAATTTTCATCCTCACAATCCCAATCTGTCAAGCTGTCTCACACACACACACACACATCATAAAACATGCACTGCTGATGGACCAGGGCAGGGCTAGGCCACTCCTTGGTCACGACAGCACGCGGCATCAGGGAACAGCGCCACGCGGAGGGGAAAGGCACCGGCCTGAGAACAAAGGTTCTGTACCACAGACCCAGTTCCGCCACCAGCCAGAGCTCTAAGCACATGGGACCACAGCCCTGCATAGTCAACTTCTCTGAGACTCGGTTTCCCCGACAGCAGAACAGAGCGATGCGACGACACCCAGCCCTGACATTCAAGGGGACCTGAGGGCCAAGCTGATGCTCCCTACCCTGCACTTGTGTTCCCGTGTCATGGCAGACGGGCCACAGGAGAGCTGGGGTATGACAATGTACACTCAAGTGATGACAGTTTCCTCTCTCAACTAGACTAGAAGTTCAGGCAGAGGAGTAAGCCAGCTACAACCTTTCTGGAACACAAACGACAAGGTTTTGGGACTTACAGTCCTGGCCCCTGAAGTCCCATCAGGACTCTCCGTTTCCTGAACAGTAAGTCGGGAAAGGAAGCAATGGAAAGCGACGGGACAACGGTGAAGTCACCTGGCACCTGCGAGGGCACACGGTTTGCTGGCACACAGAGCCCTCCAAACAGGATGCTGAGAAGGACACACAGGAATGGCAGTTGCTATTTCTGGCCAATAGATCAGGACCTGGACGCCGGGTGTACTCTCCACCGGACAAATCGTGTGGTCAAAATAATCTTGCAACTGCCAGCACTCAACAAGCCGGCAGCTCTTGAGAGAGGGCTCTCTGGAGAGGCGGAGCTGCCGCAACCCAGGGACATGTACCCAGATTAGATCGGCGAAGGCCTCTCAGGTTCCACAGGAGGTATTGTAGGGAGCAGGGGCACGGGCCAGTGCAGAGAGCAACACAATGAGCTCCCGAGCACCGCACGTGCTCAGGTCAGAAGAGCTGCCGCCCTGCCACCAGCGACTCCGGGAGCCGCCAGGCATCCACGTACCTGTGCCTCCGCTCACAGTTCCTCTAGAGCGCCTGACAGCCTGGCTTTGCAGGGCAGCCGCCCGTTCCCTCCATTTTCTATTAGGAAGAGGAGTTCTCATTTTCTGTCCCGTTCTCTTTACCTTTCCCTTCCCAACATAAAAGTGCAAATCAGAAGTGGGGCGTGCACCCCATGGGATGTTATCTAACAACAGCAAAGAAGGAAGTACTGGTGCACGGCGCACTGCGGGGGCACCCTGAAAACACGCCAAGTGAAAGAAGCCGGACACAAACGGGTCACGTATCACAAGGTCCATTTTCTAGGAAGTATCCAGAACAGGCAAATCGGTGGAGACAGAAACTAGACTAGTGGCTGCCTACAGAGTGGGGCAGAATGGCCTAGAAGAACTGGGAAATGACGACTTGGGGTCCATAGTTTTGGGTTTTTGGGGGAGTGACGAAAATGTTCTGCAGTTGACTGTGGTGATGGCTGAACAACCCTGTGAACATACTAAAGCCACGGAACTGTACACTTTAAATGGATGAATTGCATAGTATCGAATTATATTCAACAAAGCCATTTGAAAATGCCTCAAAAGAATTACAACTTCCTCAGGAAGGGAAATGTAATGAGGGAGACGGGCTCCCTGGCCGTCCCTGGTTTCCACACGCCGGCCCTCGTTCCTTCCGATCAGCTGCTCATGTTGCTATTCCATGCCGTGCTCCGCTGCTCAGCCGACCCCTTTCCCAAGATAACTGGGCAGGATGGCAGCTCTGCTTGGGTCTCAAAGTCTATCCCTGCTCTGTCTTGACTTTAGTGTCCCTTCTTCCACATCTTGTTTCCCTGTCCCCACAGACATTGTAAAATCGCCCCCACGCCCGAGCAGTGGCTCATGACCTACAGTGCCATGGAAAGGAATGAAGGTAAATGACACTAAGGAAGCACAGGTTTGGGAGTTTCAACACATCTGGGTTCCAAAGTACTTGATGAGTGATTCTGCCCACTCTCAGTTTCCACTTCTGTAAAATGGGCAAAACACTACCTGATGTGTCTAGTGCACGCAGTTATTATCAGATCTAAATGGGAAGCTCTATGTAAGTGATTAATATGCTGCCTGGCACCCAGAAGGTACTCAATAAATAATAACTGTTATTTACAGAAGCCATACGCTCATTGTTTCATGTTGTCATCCAGCAAATCAGCCTCTGTGCCCAAAAGGCAGTAATAGAAGCAGGCCATTGATGTGCCCCAAAGTTAAATATATTAAGGCCATTTTTATTTTATTCTTTTGGTCTCCTGTATTTTCTCAACTTTCTTCAAAGAACGTGTATTACTTTTAAGAAAATGATTTTAGGGGCACCTGGGTGGCTCAGTGGGTTAAGCCTCTGCCTTCGGCTAAGGTCATGATCTCAGAGTCCTGGGATCCAGTCCCATATCAGGCTCCCTGCTCAGCAAGGAGTCTGCTTCTCCCTCTCCTTCTGCCTGCTGCTCCCCCTACTTGTGCTTTCTCTGTCAAATAAATAAATGAAATCTTAAAAAAGCATTTTTTAAATTAAAAGATTTCAGGGATTTTTTTTCTTTTAATGAATTTAAATAGAGGCATCTGGGTGGCTCAGTCAGTTAAGCATCTGACACAGGTATCAGTTCAAGTCCTGATCTCAGGGTCTTGAGTTCAAGCCCTGCACTGGGCTCCACCCTGGGCCTGGAGCCTCCTTTAAATAACAATAATGATAATAAAATAAAATATCTGACTTCAGTGTGGGACAAAACGTCTGAGAATGTGGGCACAGACCCAACAAACTGCAAGAGACAGTTGCACGGTGAGTCCAGCCGTGAGTCCACTGCACTTGCCCGGTGCCCGCAGGCGCCTGGGGAGCCGGGCCCAGCCTTCTGGTGTCACAGAGCACTTGCTTTGCTCTGGGTGCCCTCTGTTGACAGAAACAGATATAGCCACTTGCTCCGGGGCTCTCTCCCTTTTCTCCTCCCACCCCAAGAGAGCCTAAAGTCCTCTGAGGGTAACTCAGACTTGAGGACAGGGCTTCCAGTTACAAAATTTTCCCAAGCCCCCTATATAACCAGGACAGCCCTTTTCTTCTTCTGATTTCCCCCCCTCACTCTGTATCCGAAGCTTATCTCCGGACAGGTGAGCTCTCTTGCAGGCTAGCAGAACCCGAAGTGAGCGGCCTTTACAAGAACGTATGTGGAACTTCAATCACGGCTGCCGTTCACTTCAGAAGTGGCTCCAGCATCAGCACAGCAGGAATAAACTGCTATTGTAAATAGTCCCCAACACAATGTGAAACCCAATAAATGTGAAACAATTAAAAAAAAAACAAAAAACAAAAACACTAACTGGTGAAGTACTGAAGAGCTTCTATAGATGAAAATTGTTTAATAGCACCAATCCAGACAACAAGAACTAAGAATAGAATAAAAGCATGTCAGAGTTGTCAGGATCTCAAATATTATCATCTCGAACTTCCTTATTTCTAGGAGGAAACTGAAGGGCCCAAAGAAGCAAAGTGACATATGCAAAGTCAAAATTAGCGAAAAAACCAAGTTTCCCGACCCCCTCATGACGCATGGTCTCTCCACTACACTACACAGTCTTTATTCAGAAACTTCTTCATGTAAGCGTGACCCAAGATACGGACAGCTGCATTTTAACCACTTCGTACAGGGTAAAGAAACTAAAACATGTAATAATTCTTGAAAGGAAATGGAGGGAAAAAAACCCTTTTTCTACTGTGAAATGAAGCCTTTTATAATATCACTACTTTCTTAATAGCAATCATTTTTTAAATTAAATTACTCTTCACAGGGTTAAAAACTACACTGTCAACAAGCAGTATCTAAATGAGTCAGCAAGCTATGGTCCACGGACCAGATCCAGCTTGTAACTTGCTTTTGTACAACCTGCATACGGACCAAGAGCTGAGATGGTCTTTACATTTTTTTTTAAATGGTTGGGGAAAAAAAATCCAAAGAAGCGTATTTCATGACATGTGGAAATTCCATGAAATTCAGTGCCCTCAAATGAAGTTTTATTGGAACACAGCCACAGCCGTTCATCCCCATGCTATCTACGGCTGCTCACATACCACAGCAGCGAGCTGAACAGCTGCGACAGAGGCCCGATGGCCCCCAAAGCCCAAAATATCTGCACACCGATCCTTTGCAAAACATGTCTGTCCGTTCCTGTTCTCAAGGATTGATAAAAGTGATGTGTGAACCTTCAGTCAAGTGCAAAGTACAGCACTGTAAGTTCTGGGAGCACAGCCTCAGCGACAAGCTCCCCACGCTCTCCAGCAGGAGCCCTGCACAGGCTGAGCGGCCGACCTCGGCCTCCTGACAGGCTGATCGCTCCTCCAGAGGAGCCCAGCGGCCGCTGTGCTAGGCTCCAGAGCCTGCTGGTTAACATGCATCAGCTATCCTACAGAAGCACTCCCACTTTACAAATGAGCACCCGAAAGCGAGGTGAAACATCAGGCAGAAACTAGAATTCTGAACCCAGATCTGCTTGACACGAAGGTTCTTTGATTATTCCCCAGTGGTCTCCAAAGAGTGTTCCAATCGGCTGAGAGGGCTTCAGAGTTAAAAGGATGCTCAGAGCGTGAGGCTCCAAGTCCTCCAAACAAATCTTTGCTACCAGGACCGCCGCACTTGTATTTTTCATAGATTGCGTCCATGGACTTCATTAGAAAAAGAAGGTACTGCTACGGAGTTTAGTCTGGAGGGCAGTGTGCCTCTTCAAAACAAAAGCTATGCTCTTCTCCCTGTGCCACTTATTACCACCCTTGGAAAATCTCTCACAAAGCCAGACATCTAATTTCCTCATCTGCCAAGGGAGATTAAAAACCTTGCCCTCCCCTGCCCCCCGCCCACATGTAGATCTCAATGGGGCTCACCAAGATCAAATGAAAATGGACAGGAAAGTGATCTGTAAACTCTACAGGACTAGAGGAATATAATACAGAATTATTACCCTCTCAGTGTAGGGCTGAGGAGGGGAACCAGAAAGGAAATAACATTTGCTACCAACTAAAGAAAAATCAAACATGCAAGTAAGATGTAAAAAAAACCACACACACACAAACATTTTTTTTTAAGCTTTTACTCATTTATTTGAGAGAGAGCAAGAAAGGCCACAGATTACAGAGGGAGAGGGAGAAGCAGACTCCCCGCTGAGCAGGAAGCCTGCCGCAGGGCTGGATCCCAGGACCCTGGAATCATGACCTGAGCTGAAGGCAGACACTTAACCCACTGAGCCATCCAGGTGCCCCAGAACACATAATTAATTAAAAGTAAATAAGGAGGGCCTCCTGGGTGGCTCAGCCGTCAAGCATCTGCCTTCAGCTCAAGTCATGATCCCCAGGTCCTGGGATGGAGCCCCACATCGGGCTCCCTGCTCGGTGGGAAGTCTGCTTTCTCTCTCCCATCCCCCTGCTGATGATGTTCCTGCTCTCGTTGTCTCTCTCTGTGTCAAATAAATAAATAAAATCTTGAAAAAAAAAGTAAATAAGGAAAAGACATGTGCTCTTTTGGTAGAAATATCATCAACATTCCAATCTAACATTCAGATTTAAAACTCAACTTTAGGGGGTGCCTGGGTAACTCAGTCAGTTGGGCATCTGCTTTTGGCTTGTGTCATGATCCCAGGGTCCTGGGATGGAGCCCTGCATTGGGCTCTCTGCTCAGGGGGGAACCCACTTCTCCCTTTCCCCCCTGCTTGTGCTCTCTCGTGTGCTCTCTCTCTCAAACAAGTAATTAAATCTTTATTAAAAACAAACAAAAAAACTTCAGGGGTGCCTGGGCGGCTTAGTCGGTTAGGCATTTGACTCTTTGATTTCAGCTCAGGTCAGGATCTCAGGGTTGTGAGATCGAATTGGAGCCTTTAAGTTTCCCTCTCTCCCTCTCCCCCAACTTCTAAAAAATAAAATTAAAACGAAAACCCAACTTCACTAATTATTAACTACACAGTCTTGGGCAATGACTTAAATCTCTTTGAGCTTTGGTTTCCTCACCTGCAAAAGGAAGGAATAAAATAATACTTGCTAAAAGCCTGATACAGGATTTGGCACATAATCAGTGTTCAATACAGGTTACCTTTCTTTTCCTGGGAATCCCTACCTGCGAGTCTAAACTTTAGACATAACCATTAAAATGAGTGCAAGTGCTCCCTACACCAATGACGAAATAACAGAATTAGGGCAAGAAGCATCTTTAGCTTAGATGATTTTATGATCCACATGACACCCCAAAGCTTCTGAGAGCACAGGCTAAAGGTGCTCTAAGGAACAATGAAAGATCCTAATAATAGGAGATACACAGGCAGGCCCTTGTTGAAAAGTTCTACTAATTCAATAAGGATGTTTATTGAGTGGTTTAAGAGCCTTGTGTGGCTCCACAAAATGGCAGATTTACATTTAATATCCACTTGACGAAACCCATTAAACTTGTGAGAGGCACTCTCCCTCGCTGAAGATCAGATATCTACCTTCTTAAGTATTAATTTTTTATATAGCTCTGGCAAGGCAAAAGCAAAAAACCCAATGAAAGCCTGAACAAAGATTATTGTTTTGTTGTTTTTTTTTAAATCTTCCACAGGAAAAAATCCCAACAGAGTAGTCTCCGTATTTCAAGAAGGCTAGAGATAAGTTTACTTTTTAATTGATCCCTTTACCAAATTCTTACTGAGTACTTACTCTGAGCAAAGTATTTAAGAATATCAATAAGTATGATAGGATCCTTGCTCTCACAGAACAGTATGGGCCAACATAAAATAATATGCAGTGATCAAGTGCCATTATAAAGTGGAAATTCTGTGCCTTGGGAGTTCAGCAGGCAAGACTTCCTGGAGACAGCATCTGAAGTGGGATTTAAATGATGGTAAGGATGGCCAGTATCTAAACATACAAAAGACCATTAAAAAAAGAAATTAGAATTAAAACCCTTATCTGATTTCAAAACTACACCACCCCAACCTATAGTGTGGCTAGAACACAGAGAATCTTCTAAGACACAGAAGGATAAAGACTGGGGCCATACCATGGATGTCCCAGAGTAGCCACTGAAGAGTTTTCAACAATGAAACACCTAAGCAGAATAATGATACTCCAGTGAGATCGGAGCTGAGCCTTTGTTTAAATGTATGATTACATCGAATTTACTGAAATTATCTTCTGGTGGCACCACGTTTTCTAACACAAAGACCTTAAATCATCTGTTGTATTCCCCCTGCCTTTCTAAATCAACCCTAAATCAGCTCAGTATAACGGCATACACTAATGCTATCAAGAAAATAAAAATATTTTATCTATAACTGAAACACATTTTGGCCACCAACTATGAGGCCTTTTGCTTTACCTTACACTTAACTAGTTGGTTTCATTCTAAATCACCTGCCAGTGGCTGTCTGTTGAAGGACAATGGGTTGAAGAGATAAATCATGTTTCTTAAAAGTAACTCATGAAATGGCAGCCAGGTGTGATTATGGCTATCTGCTGCTTATGTCTACTAACTACGTGGCTGCCCTGAACAAGTCTAAAGAGATGAATTACCTGATTTTGAAAACTGCTAATAAAGAAAATTCTACAGTTTTCCTATATAAGTAGTCCCAGTGATTAATAATCTTTAGTCAGATAAATCTTTTTGAAGGCCATATTAAACTTTTCATTACAACACAAATCAAATGCCCATAAGGGTTAGGCCAATCTACTGGAAAGCCAACCGGTGAAGTTATGATGCATCCATTTGCAAAATAGTAAGGATTTGCATCAAGAGACAAGTACGAACTGTTCTGACAGCCTAAAATCACAGCAAATCCAAACTGAGTGAAAACTGGCAAAGCTGGGGGAAGAAGTCAAACCACGGAATAAAAGACAGGATGTGACAAAGAAACCACGTACAGAAGAGGGATGAGAAGAAAGCCAGCCATCCTTTCTATGCTTCAGGTTTGAGTTACTCATCTATCCCCAGATCCAGAGCAGCCCTGCTGAATTCAGAGATAGGAAGTTAAGTGATAAAAACTCCCATTGTTTCCATTAGGAAGCATGATACTGTCAAGAGCCACAAAGTCAAACCCATTAGAGCCAAAAGACTTCTTAAAGGAGAAAGAAAATACTTGGGCCCAGAGATGAGAAGAGACTTTCTAGACTACAGGAAAAGCAGAAGGTAGGAGCAGTGAAATATCACGTCAGCTAATAAGTCACTTTTGACGTGGGAAATTCAACAATGTAATGCTTACAAAAGTAAGTACTGTCCTCCTCACTTTCACCGATGACCACACCGAGCCTTACAGAAGTTAGATTTTGCTCATGGTCTTCATAAATTTACCAAACTCACTGGATCTAACACTTATGGAAATGTTATGCATATGATGTGCTAAATGAGTTCAAATGAGTAGAGGCAGTAAGCAAAGGTCTCATACAGCAGGTTAAGTTATGGCCAGGGACCCTGAAGGATACTTAGGGTTCCGCTGGGAACAGGATAAATATTTCAAGCAAAAGGCACTAGGAAGAAATAAATATCCAGGACAGAGATCTGAAGGACTCTGAAGAGCCATGCACAGTAGAAGAAATATGTGGAAGGGACTAACAATGAGCACAATGGTTTGTAGAGAGCCTTGAGTGGCACAGTTTGGCCAGATTCTGTCCAAGTCATAACAATCTCAAAACTGACTCCACTCCCTCTTTCTACTGATGCTGCCAAGCCCCATAATGAGTTATGTAAATAAACTGATACAGGTTTCATTCCCCACACCCAAGCATATTATTTTTGGAAATATGGTAAAGCTATGCTCCTGAGCTAGAAATTTCAAATCTACAGATTTACGTCATTTTACCTGGTAAATCAAAAGAACAAAGACTTAAATAAAAGCCTACAGAAACTAAGTATCTCCTTATAAAGCTTCCCTAAGGCCTCTTTTCCATAAAATTAAAGAGAAAAATGACTTAATGACCCTATCGTATGCTAGGAAATTTATGTATGTTACCTCTAATTCCACAACAACCTTTCATAGCAGATACTATTTCTATTTTATAGATCACGAAACTGAGGCTCAGAGAAGGAAAGTACTTGCCCAAAGTCATACAGCCTGCAAGGGCAACACTGATTTTTAAATGCAAAGCCAGGGTGGGGTTTGTGCAGGTCTGTGTATGTTTGTGTCCAGAGCAATTTCCATGAAACATCCTTACAGAAGCTACAGTGCCTTGGTTAAATAAAGAAAAGTCAATGACTGGCTGATCCTCTACCATATCACATCTTTTAGGACAAGCAGAAATCAGCATAACTGCTCTTCACTACCTGAAGAACTTTCTTACCTAAACATACCAGCCACTAAGGATCTGGAGGCTTTATCAGCCAAACACAAAACCACTATAAACCTACCGATCTTTTGGGGAGCAATCTCCAGTACTGAACAAAGATAGTCAAATGCCTGTTTCCATAGTCTCTTTCCCAGGATAGTTACATAGAGTTTATCCAAATTTAGTAAATAAGGATGAAAATATAGTTTTTATTTTATTAGGGAGAGGGGACAGATTTGTCTTGCAAAATCTCATAACTGAGAAAAAAATCTGCAAATTGTAAATGTGACAAAGAACTTGTATCCAGAATAAAGAACTCTTACAATTCAATAAAATAACAAATGAACCAAATAAAAAGTGGGCAGAGTAAAGACTTAAACAGATATCTCAATAAAGAAAACGTACAAATGGCTAATAAGCAAAAAAAAAAAAAAAGGGGGGGGAAGTCTACATCTTTCAGTATAAAGAAATGCAAACTAAAACCAAATGAGCTACCAACACATACTCTGTATGATAAAAAAGATGGATAAAACCAAGCCACTTTGGAAAATAGTGTGATAGTTTCTGACACACGAGCTTACCATAAAACCCAGCAATTCCACTCCTAGAAATCTGCCCAAGAGAAATTAAAACATATGCTCACACAAAGACTTCAATGCAAATGTTCATAATAGTATTATTCGTTACAGCCAAACTAAAACGATCCAAATTATCTATCAACTGGTAAATGGATTAACGAAATGGCATACATCCATAGAAAAGAATACTCTTCAGCAACGAAGAGTAATGACATAGCGATGCATACTACAACATGGATGAACCTCAAAAACATTACGCTAAATGACTGACATCAACACACGAAAGTCTCCATACATATCATGTGATCCCATTTACATAAAATATCCAGGAAAGACAGAGTCAGGAAACAGATCAGTAGTTTCTGCTTGGGGTAAGAGTGAGAACTGCAAAAAATTTCAAAAAAATCTGGGCGGGAGGGGTAGGGGGGGTGTTATGGAAATATTCTAAAACCAAACTGTGGTGATGGTAGCACCATTCTATAAATTTTATAAGATCAGTGAATAAGTTTACCTACATTGAATGACTTTTATGGTACAGAAATTACATCTCAATTGCGCTTTTAAGTGATTACTAAATTTATTTGTTTATCTACTTATTATTTTCTATATATATGCATATATATATTTAATAACTCCAGGGAAAATGGAAAAGTATATAAGAAAGTGAATATAACCACCTTATGATTCAGCTACACTTAGTCCTAATAATATTATATAACCATAAATTAGTAATAAACATGGATTTTTTTAAACTGGCTTTATTAGAAAGGAGACAGTGTCTAGAAAACTGTTAATATCTCATCTCCAACAGTAGGAAGCCAAAATATACTAAAATTGGTAAATCAAGAAATAGCAGAATAGGCATGTTATTTAGACACATGGCAGACAGCAGCAGATGAAATGAAATGGTCTTTTCCAAAAGGAAAAGGCTTACGAACTATTTGTAGAAGGAAATGATCTAAAATGCAAGAGTGAATCTGAAGCTAATTATATGGTTCGAGCAAAATGCTCAAACACCAGATGCCACAGCATTTACCAGCCCTTCATCCACTAGAGGGTGTCAGGCAACACTGCAGAGGACCTGACCACTGAGGGGTGACCTGATGTCAGAGACTGGGGCGAAGCAACCATTTTATAATATACTTTGCATGGCTGAGAATGGGGTTCTATACAACCTAGCAGAGAGAGAGGAAAAGAGGAAAAAAAGGAATTTTATATGTAATTTAAAGCAAAGCAGAAGTATTTTTAATTAAAAGGGGACCAGTAAGAAAATTATTATAGATTTTGAGATACAGAAGGGGTATGAAACAATTTACTTCTGAACCAGTCATTTTAATAGTTTTCAGCCATGGGGAGGGTGGGTAAAATTTCTCATTTGACAATTAAGTCCTAGCTGGAACTGATATTAAACACAGCAAATAATTAAACTTGTTGCCTAGACTGTTCTAGGGCTGCTTTTTTGTCCTTCCTTTCTTTCTTTGGTTGTCCTAAAATTCAATTCTTCACAGCAGCCAGAATGTTGTTTTTAAAAATGTAAAATAAATCACATCACTTCCCTGCCTCAAAGTCTTTGACGTTAAACAAAATAATTTCCATTTATTCTTTCAACAACTATTTATTGATCTCCTCCTACACGTCAGGCTCTGCTCTAAATGAAGTCACAGCTTGCCCAGCGTATTTTAGTGGGAGAGACGCGCCATAAAGTACGTGCAGTGGACAACTTCAGACGCCAGTGAGAGATGCGAAGAAAGTGCAGCTGCACAGCCAGGTTATGGATCTTGGTATCTTCAGACTGGTGTAGTCAGGAAAGGCTTCTCGGAGGAGTAAATTGTGTAGCTGTGGCCCGAATGAGGTGAGCAGCTGGGTGAAGAGCAGTGCACAGAAGGCAGAAGGGACCGTGATTCCACACTGAAGCTGCGGTCGCGCTTGTTCAAGAACACCCACTTGGCAAATGCCAACTGCAGGTCGGAGGGCGGCAGGGAGCTCCAGAGGGAGGCAGGAGGCTCATATACAGTCCTCCCCGCACCATACGATGGGATAGGACTAACCAACAGGAGCCACCTTCATTCCTGCTACAACATGGATGAACCTTGAAAAGATCATGCTGAGTGAAAAGAAACCAGTCACAAAAGAACAGATATTGTGGGATTCCATTTATATGAAAAGTCCAGAAGTGGCAAATCCACAGAGACGGAAAGCAGATGAGTGGCTGCAGAGGGATGTGGAATAGGGAAGCAACTGATAAAGGATAAGGAGTTCTTTAAGGCCGCATTTTTAAGGACAATTACGAGAATTTTGTTCTTCGAAACTACAGACAGCCATCTACTAGTAGGTCCAGAAAACCAATTTTGCTCAAACAACTGTTGAATGGAAAGGAATAGAAAATATACAGTACTTGTAACACAGTAAGGTAAGTACTATTTGAAGATTAATTCTAAGTTATATTCGTGTGTGTGTGTGTGTGTGTGTGTGTGTAAACTGGGTCATGATGTTAAAGGTATTGCTTACTAGGGGGTGTTATTTTTTTTAAGCTTGAAAGCACTGAGCTAGAACTTGAACCTTCTCTTAACCATGTCCTCTGTTCTAACAAGGGAGGAAAAGGAGCCATCGTTTCTTTGGCACCAAACAAAATGAGTAGGACAGAAAATGCATTGTCCATAGCTCCCAATCAAAGTAACTGAAAGCCCTGAAAGTTAATTTATACAAACGCTGACTAATATAAAGCCCATACCAGGAATAAAAGGAAGAACTGGTTAGAAAAAGGGAAAATTTTTTTCAATCCTTAAGAAAGAAAATACTTTTGAAAAAGAAATCCCTTAAGTCACTTTTTTTTTTTTTTTTTTTTTTTTTTTTTAAGTAGGCTCCAGACCTAGCGTGGAGCCCAACAAGAGGCTTGAACTCAGGACCCTGAGATCAAGACCTGCAATCAAGAGTTGGACACTTAACCGACTGAGTTAACTTAACCGACTTAGCCACCCAGGCGCCCCTCAAGTAGGTCATTTTTTTTTATTTATTTATTTGACAGGCAGAGATCACAAGTAGACAGAGAGGGAGAGAGAGAAAGAGAGAGGAGGAAGCAGGCTCCCTGCTGAGCAGAGAGCCCGATGCAGGGCTCGATCCCAGGACCCTGGGATCATGACCTGAGCCAAAGAGGCTTTAACCCACTGAGCCACCCAGGCACCCCAAGTAAGTCATTTTTAATCTAGCCTCTCAATTAAAAGTACGGCTGCCTCTCCCAATTAAAATCTCTTAACAGTCAAAGTCGTATCTGCCAACTTGAACGTTCATCTCCTTTGACCTAAACATGTCGACAGAGTGGCTTTCAACAGAATTTTAGGAAAAGGAAAAAAATTTCAAGGAGCCACTGACCAGCATTTTATAAATAAGATAAAAAGCCTAACACCATGACATTAATTTTTTCTTTATATTTAAAATACAAAAAGATAAACTGTGGACCATAATCTATTTTAACAAATAAGACAGGAAGAAAATTTGACAGACATGTTACTCAAGGGACGTCCAGGTCATACGAAACCTTTTCATGTTGCTACATTCCCCAAGGATTCCATAATAGCTTGTCACACTAGCAAGAGAACATACCCATTCAAGGAACAGAGAACATTGACAGAAGAATACAAATGGGAAATACAAGACACTGGAGGCTGAAAATCAAGGGTTCAAGTCCATTTCTGCCACCTCCCCTCTATGTGACATTGAAAATTCATTTAAAAATCTCTGTGATGGGACACCTGGGTGGCTTAGTTGTTAAGCATCTGCCTTCAGCTCAGGTCATGATCCCAGTATCCTGGGATCGAGCCCCATATCAGGCTTCCTTTCCAGCTCCTCCTGCTTGTGTTCCCTGTCTTGCTATCTCTCTGTCATAAATAAATAAAATCTTTTTTAAAAAAATAATAAAAAATATAAATAAATAAAAATAAAAATCTCTGTGTTGGTTCTATTTTTTTTAAGATTTATTTATTTATTTGAGAGAGTGTGTGCACAAGTAGGGGGAGGGGCAGAGGGAAAGGGAGAGAATTTCCAAGCAGACTCCGTGCTGAGTGGGAAGCCCAATGTGGGGCTTGATCCCAGGACTCTGAGATCATGACATGAACTGAAATCAAAAGTCAGATGCTTAACTGACTGAGCCACCCAAGCGCCCTTCTGTGTCGGTTTTCTTATGGATAGAGATAATAAAGCCCCACCTACCTAGCAGAGCTATTGTGAAGGTCAAAACTCAGTAACCATGGAAGCACACTGTAAAGTACTTTATAAACATTAGTCTTTTTTTTTTAACATACTATTACTCTCAGCTCTACACCTGACTCAACACCTGAACCCAACCAAGATGTACTCTCTCATCTCAAACCTGAATGGCAATGTTTCATTCCCACACAGGTGAAATGTTACATAATGCACTGTGCCATAATCCCAATTCCTGATCACAACAGTCAAGGGGACATGTGCTAGAGTTCTGGCCTTACCGCTAAGATGACCACACACCCCACCCTCGGTTTGCCTCTCGGTTTGCCTGGGACTGTTTCAACATGAGCATTGCTTTTCACTCTCAAAGGCGCCCCAACTAGAATGAGGAATGGTATGACCGCCCTAATGTATTAGACATAAAGTTACAGCACCAAGAGGTGGCAAGGGGCTGGCCTCGGGACTCCCACTGTACTCTCCAAAAGCCCCTGAAAGCCATCCTAAATAAACAATGTTAGCAAAAACAGTAAGCCTGCCCTGCAGAACTAAGTCCCCTTCTCACCAGATTGCTACGCCTAAGCCCCTCCTATCTAAAAACTCTGGAGCTAATACTCAGACATTCTCTCATTTAAAAATGTTACAAACCCACAAAATATTCCAGCCTTAACACTCAAATAAGCACCTGCACATATACAGAAACCACAGAGAAACAATCAGCTGGGAATCTAAACCCTATATTGTTATCAACCTGACCCTCAGCCTTCCAGCTGGTTTTCACTTCTGTAATCTGGACGATGTCGGTCTCCTGCACTGCCACAGAGAGAGCCCATTAGCAAGCATGGTGAAGCGCCTGGAGCGCCTTATGAATGCAATGGCCTGTCATCTCCGAAAGCTGGCTAGCTGACTGGACAAGAAGGCTGGGGCAACTGCACATACAGAAAGCAAAACCTCCAGGAGGTGGCAGGTGTTTTTTCCTCCCTCCTTCGCTCCGAAAGTTTCGGATTCAAATGTGCCAGCGGGAGCTTACATAACAGCAAGAAAAAGGTCACTGAACAGTGAGATGTCGGTCTTCTTGGTGCTCAGCAACTCAGGGGCAATAACCCTTAACCACGGGCCATGGCTTCCTAGATCTGTGGTTGAGCTTCACGAGCCTATGAAGCCGCCAAACGATAAACGAAGTATGGGGGTAAGCAGGCACACACGCACATGACCACATTTTCCTTGTGCGAGGGAACAATCCCCAGGACAGAGGAAAGGGCCCTCAACAAAAGAGAAGAGAAATTTCAGTCCTTACACAGCTACGATCAGGTATGACTGCCTTGCATAAACCACTTTAATCTCCGTGTCCCTCAGTTCCCTGCTCTCTCCAAAGGAAGTGGTTGCGTTATCTGCCTCAAGAGGTTACTGTGAGGATGAGGTGGGAAAGCACGGATGACAGTGCTCTAGGAGGACCAGGATTTTAACTCTGCCTCTTTTAAAATCACGAGGAGATGCCGATAAAAATCACGTCTCGGTGGGGCACCTGGGTGGCTCAGTGGGTTAAAGCCTCTGCCTTCGGCTCAGGTCATGATCCCAGGGTCCTAGGATCGAGCCCCACATCAGGCTCTCTGCTCAGCAGAGAACCTGCTTCCTCCTCTCTCTGCCTGCCTCTCTGTCTACTTGTGATCTCTGTCTGTCAAACAAATAAATAAAATCTTAAAAAAAAAAGAAATCACGTCTCGGGATGGTTCCCATCTGTTTAGAAAGGAACGGCAAAAGAATGAGGAGGGCAAATAAAGAGACAATTAAAATTCACCTTCACCTCACCCCCCCGCCCCCCGGCTCCTGGATTTGCTGAGCCAAACCACTCTGGGGAGATGTAAAGATCACAAGTTCAGTTTCTGCCCAGCTCAGGCTGCTCGGTGACCAGTGTTGCACACTGATAAATGCCTCCCAAACCTCCGCGCACAAAGTGAGAGTTCACAAGGTTAGGGGCATTAATTAGCAGTACTCATTTGGATTCCGTCTTCATCAAATACAACAAGCAGCTATTCAATATTTGCCTGTTTGCACTGCTCTAAGATCTCTAATTCAGAGATCCAGCCAGAGAACAAAATAAAGCCCAAGAAAATAAACTAATATAAACCTGTCACCATCAGAATGTGCCTCAAAGTAAATGAGCAGCTTTAAACTGTGGCAAAAGGGTCTGCCTAGACCTACAGCAGACAGAGTATGAGTAATGAGGGTGCAGGTGACAGAAATGGGTCCCTAGCACAAGAGAAAGGAAAAATAAAGCCGTTCCAAGCAACTGTACTTTAACAAATTCCTCTTAACTCTTTTTGCTTAGTTTCTCATTGATCTGCAATCCCCACAGGAAGAAGAGAGCATTACACAGTACCTTTGGGATCCTTTAAACTCAGCACATCTATCCTCATGCTTTGTCAATCATTTTTACCTTCCCATATCTAAAATAAGCTTACATCCAACATAATTAACATTTTATAAGGAAGTAAACATATGCACTGGTATGCAAGACTGGAGACTGACCACGATCCTTTCTGTTTTAAGGATCCTAGGTGAAAAGTACAAGATGAAACAGAAAATGCCACTCCTTTTAACGTAGCCCATAGCACTACTTTTTGACTCGGGCTGCAAAACAGCATCAGCTGTAGAGGGTTCTAAATATGTGAATGACTAAACCCGATTTTAGACCTACTCAATTAGAACATCTGCGGGCTGAGCTCTAGGCCGTAGTACTTTTCCAGATATACGGCCATGGTACAGAACTACTATCAAAGGGCATAAATTCCACAGTTTACAAAAGCTCTAGAGCAGACCCAAACCAGGAAGGAAGGAAGGAAGGAAGGAAGGAAGGAAGGATCATCTATATTTTGTTTAGCTCTGTAGTAAATGACTGTTATCTTTCAACAAAACTTCCACAGGGACAAGCTTCAATTGCTATGGTGATGATCCCACTGGGGGATAAGCATGGGGACCAACACCACTCTCCCTCCCCCTTTTTCTCCATACCCTACCTGGGGCCGGTCTGATACCAACCCAGCACCAAAAGTGCAAGAACTGGGCAAGTACTCAGAGGACTGCGATGATGGGGCCGTTGTTAAGTTGTTAAGATCAGCATCAGGGGCTCTGATGAGATCCAACCATGTCACAACACTTTGGTTTAGCACTCTGATGACACATGTCCTTTGGACAAGCCTAATAGTGAGGGGTTTTTTGGACAACCCTATAGGGAAGTTGGACAGCCATTCAAAGATAGTGCTAGAAGCTATCCTTTCAAATCTCCCGAAAAATATCTATGTGCCCGGACATCAAGGAGGCAAATTGCAGAGGGTAGGTATCTTAAGCCGCATCATTCCTCTGAAGCAGCTTTACCTGTTCTTCTGGCCTACTGCAGCTTCAGCCTCATCTGTTCAAGGTTTCAGACAGTGGAAGGCTATGGGAGGCATTTTATACACTCACCTAAAGCATCCAGAGGATGTCTCATAGGAAGCAGTACTGCTCTACTCACAGTAGGGCCTGGGCTTTTTTCCAATCATCCTCCCTATCTAAGAAAGAAAGACAGCAGAAACTTCCCTCTCTCAAGGAAGCCTTCCCTGATTAAAACCATAAGACTGAATTCCCCCAGGAAGGAGAATGGAATTTTCTTGCTGCAAATTATTGCAAGGACTCAAAAAAATCTGTGCAGGCAGGGGCAAAGTGGCAGAGAATTAAGAGACAAGCCCAGCACTTAGAATTATGAGACATCAAGAAAAACAGGTTAAAAAATTATCATCAGCCTGGAGAAGAAAAAACAAAAGCAATTATGGCTGTGCCTGAGTGATTCCCCCCCGCCCCCCGTAATATCCACAGTTTCAGTAACATGATTATAATTCTTTTAGGATTAAAAAAATATATTTTATTCGTATCTCTAAATGTAAATTCATCGCTGAAACTAACCGTATCACTCTCCAAAATTATTTCAGGAAATGCTCTCTACCACATCATCCTTAGTATGCACACACACACACACACACACACACACCCATCTCATCTGAGTTGTAACAGCAGATACCAACCTGGCTGTCCCGTGCTGGGAATCCATGATAACCTGGGGTCAGAGGCTCGTTCTAAGAAAAAGAAAAGAAAATCAAACTATAAGACAAAAGAAAATGTTAAGAATCACCAAGATCACCCAAATTGATCAAATATAAATCCCTGCAACAGTTCCTAAGATGTTCCATTGCTATACTCCACTCTAACTACACACCTCTCCCAGTTCAGCCTCTACAATGGCAAAAACCAAACCAAACAAACAGTATTTGCTTCAAAACACAACTCATAAACACTATTTTCCTCCTTATACAGCTAAATCTGTTTCCTTCAAGAATATCGCAAATAGGAAGCCACTACGATTTGGGGCAAATCAACTCCTAACTCCACACTATGGGACTCTAGCCTCCCTGGCCCTTAACCACTAAAAGCCAATAGCAATCCTGAATACTAGGACAACCAAAAATATCCATACTTTCCCGGAAGTCTCCTGGCTGAACACTGCCACCCATTCCGAGAACTACCTCTTGGCCTGGAAGTTTTTGCCACTCCCCTCTATCAATATGTGTTCCTTCAGTACTTTGAGCCCTACGTGAAATCCCACCTCTGCTCAGGACTTCCTCTACCACCCTGTATCACCTTGCGGATCCAAGTGACTCCTAACATGTATATATTAAAATGTATTTAGGCTATTTGTACAATTCCCTTTCCATATTATTTATGACTCGATAAATCTTATGTTTGTAAAGCTGTATCATATTGAGCGTCTCATCTTCACATTTACCCCTAAATCAAGAAATCAAGAACCTTGAGGGCAAGAATGATAGCCAATAAAAGCTATGCAAACCCTAATTTAGTATAAGGTCATAAGATAGGAGCACTCATTCATGGCTTGACCCATTCAATTATTCAGTCAACAAATACTGAGCACCTAAATTTTTTTTTTAGAAAGAAAGGGGGTAAGAGGGGGCAGAGGGACAGGCAGAACCGTAAGCAGGCTCCACGCCCAACGTGGAGCCCCATGCAAGGCTCGACCTCCCAACCCTGAAATCATGACCTGAGCCAAAATCAAGAGTTGGATACTTAACTGACTGAGTCCCCCAGGCTCCCTGAACACCTAATATTTTTAAAGTACTGTTAGATGAGTCATCAGTAAGAAAGATGAATAACACAAGGCCCTTGCCTTCAAGTGAACTTTTAAATGGGAGATTTATGTGCACACCCAAGTGTAAATGAGAACATACGGTGCCTTTGTAATTTTTTCAACATGTGTAACACAGCTACCTGGAAAATACTCATTCTCTTCTTCCATCCATTTATACTTTCATTCTGACTAGCAGAATAACAAGGTAAGAATTTGCACTGATAGGACTTTCAAATATGGCAAGAGCACTTTCCAACCAATGATAGATCTGCTTTGATTATATCCTTTGATCTAACAAACGTCCACACTGCATTCAAAAACACGAAACCAGGAGCCAACGTAAGCTTGCTACAGAGACGCCGTGTGTGTTCATCCTGGTTTCCCTGCAAAATAGCACAGTGTCTAACACACGGTGGGCACACAAAACGATGGATAAAGAAGTAAGTGGAAGTCAATAAGCTGTAGTTATTTTGGCATTTATCACGGATTCAATCACACAAAATCCAAGTTCTCTTTTTTGATTCCTAAGTCTCTATTTTGGACATTTGTAAATTAAGTCTCCCAAGAGAAAACACACCAAAGATTAACAGCCTTAAAAAACCACAGGTGCCAAACAATGCCGAGAAGGAAGAGTAAAGCTGAACAACTGGTGCTTCCTGATTTCAAAGTTTCCTACAAAGCTACAGTGATCAAGATAGTGTAATACTGGCCTAAGGCTAGACATAGGGACCAATGGGCTACAACTTTGAGTCCAGAAATAAACCCTTAAAATTATGATAAAATTATGATTTTTGAAAAGGGTACCAAGAAAATCAACAGGGAAAAGAACAATCTTTTTCAACAAATGGTGTTGAGACAAATGGATATCAACATATTAAAAAATGAAGTTGGAATGCTATCTTACACCATATAGAAAATTAACTCAAAACAGATCACAGATCTAAAACCACAAAACTCTTAGAAGAAAACAGAGAAGCCAATCTTCATGACTTTTAGTTAGGCAATAGCTTCTTCAGTATGAGACCAAAAATCCCAAGTGACAAAGTAAACAACATATAAATCGGACTTCAACAAAATTAAAAACTTCTGAACTTTTTGAGTTGGGGGTGGGGTGGGGAGGAGGGACAGGGTGGCTGTTATGGACCCTGGGGAGGGTATGTGCTGTGGTGAGTGCTGTGAAATGTGTTTAAGCCTGAGGATTCACAGACCTGTACCCCTGGGGCAAATAATACATTATATGTTAATTTAAAAAAATTAAAAACTTCTGGAACTCGAAGGATACCATCAATTCTGGGAATCTAATGTCTGGCATAGTGATTATAGTTAATAATACTGTATTATATACCTGAAAGGTCCTAAGAATGTAGATCTTAAATGTTCTCACCTTAACAAATATATGGTAATAATATGACATGAGGCAGGTGTTAACACTGCGTTGGTAATCACTTCCTAATATATAAAGGCACCAAATCAAAACTTTATACACCTTGAACTTATACAATGTTACAGGTCAATTATATTTCAGTAGAATGGGGGGGGGGGGCTCCATCAATAAAGGAAAAGACAACTCCCAGAAGGGGAGAAAATACTGCGAGTCATCTGTCTGATAAAGGGCCTGTATTCAAAATACATACAAAGAACTCTTTTTTCTTTTTTAAGATTTTATTTATTTATTTGACAGAGAGAGAGATCACAAGTAGGCAGAGAGGTGGACAGAGGGAGGGGGGAAAGCACCCTCGATCCCAGGACCCTGAGATCACGACCTGAGCCGAAGGCAGAGGCTTAACCCGCTGAGCCACCCAGGCACCCTAGCCATAAAGAACTCTTTAAAACAACCACCTAAATTTTAAAATGAGGGAAAGATTAGCACAGGAAGTTCTCCAAAGAAGACATACAAATGGCCAGTAAGTACTTGAAAAGATGCTTGACCTCATTAGTCATTAGGAAAATGCAAATCGAAATTACAGGGAGAAAATACTTCACACCTGTTAGAAAAAAGAGACACACTTTAGTGAAGATGTGGAGAAACTGGAATTTCATACATTGCCAGTAGGAATATAAAGTGGTAAAGGCACTCCGGAAACCGTGTGGAAACCTAGTGGCCGCCCCTCAAAACAGAGTAACCATCTGATCCAGCAATTCCACACTTGCTATGAGGAAGAAAACTAAAAACACAGATCGACACAAAACCTTGTACTGGAATGTGCATAGCAGCTTTATTTCATCATCAACAAAAAGCAGAAACAACCCAAATGCTCACCAGTTGACGAATGGATAAAGTATGATATAAGCACAACTGAATGTTACTGGGTAACACAAAGGAACAAAGTACCGATACAACATAATACTGAAAACAGCACGCTAAGTTTAAAAAAAAAAACAAAACCAGCAAATTGTATGATTCCATTTATATGAAATATTCAGATTGGGAAAATCTACAGAGAAAGAAGAGATTAGCAGCTTTAGGGAATAAATAGGCAAAATGGGGAGTAAGTGGTAACAGGTACTGGGTTTGGTTTTGGTGATGACAATGTTCTGGAATTAGTGATGACAGATGTGCAGCTTTATGATTATACTAAAAAATACTAATATCACTTTAAAAACGTGAGATTTGGGCCACATGGGTGGCTCAGTCAGTTAAGCATCTGCCTTCAGCTCAGGTCATGATCCCGGGGTCCTGGGATTGAGCCCTGTGTCAGACTCCCTACTCAGTGGGCAGACTGCTTCTCCCTCTGTCCCTCCCCCTGCTTGTGTTCTCTCTCAAATAAATAAATAAAATCTTTAAAAAAAAATTTTTTTTAAAAGGGTAAGATTTATGGTCTGTGAATTCTGTCAATCAACCTGTTATTTATCAACAGTAATAATAATAATGGGCCATGATTAGCTGCTTTCACACTAATTTTTACAGGGGAGACATATACAGCTTAGACCATAACAAAAAGAACACAGTTCCTTCTGAAATCTATGAGTGCCTTGTTTGTTCTGGATTCTGTAATTTACTTTGACACCATTCCCTACAGATTTTAACAACAACAATGATGATAAGGATGGTGCTAACTACTAGATACTAAGCAACTAAGTCAGGTCTAGTTTCAGGATGGAGGGGAAGAGCAGCAGAAAGCAGCAAAGAGAAGATAATAAAGCATAGGTACTGAGTGGGGAATTTATATGAAATTTATATGAAACTCAGGTCAGCCCAGGTCTGTTGGACTCCAAGCTCCTATTTCTTCCATTTTATCAAGTTTTCTTCTACAATAACTGTTCCACATTAATTTTTTACAGTAACTATTTCAAAATCATCTGAAAAAGAAATTATATGATTAAGAAAGTAATGGAAAACACCCAAAAACAAAATTAACATTCATCACTCCCAGAGAATATCCCACATATAAACTATATTCTTGAGTTCAACAACCCAGAGAACTTTTTATAAGGAAAAAAATAATAATAATCAAACCTACAAGCCGGTATTCTCAGAAACATTAACAGCAAAGACAAATGTAGCAGGAAGCACAGACAGATGGCAGAAGAAATAGACTCCTTCCTTCATGGGCCTTGGCAAAGTCAAGCTCCTCTCCCCGCCATCCCCCCTCAGGTAAGGTTATCTGGAACTCATCAGCCCTCAGAAACTCCCCACCTCTGAAAGTAGCCTACCCTTAATGACAAAGGGTCATCACTTGCTTTCCTTTTTAATTTTATCATGTATAAATATGTCCCTTCAAAATGCACTAACTTTGCATGTTTTTTTAATTTATAGAAATGGATCTTATCATCCATATTCTTGAGCAATTTCCTTTTCTTGCTCCAGACTGTGAGATTCAGCCCCCCCTTACGCATCTCACTAGCTCGGACCCCTGTTTAGTATTCTATCTTACGGCCACGTCACAATTTATTCACCTGTCTTATTTTCCTCTTAATGGATTTTTAAATTGTTTCCAGTTATGCTTTTTCTTTGCACTCACAAACCATACTGTCTATGAACATTCTTTTGGATTTGAGAGATCATTTTTCACTCTCAAGACTGGCAAAAATGAAAACGAAAATGTCACAATATAGCAAGAAGAGTAAATAGGCACCTTCCCATCTAATAGTCGGAATACAAGTATATTGTGACCACTGCTCTGGAAAGCAATTTGACAGTAATCATTACGATGCTAAGTGCACACATCTTCTTGTAATTTCGCATCTTCGCTCTCTGTAGCCACTCTAGATAACCATTTTGCACATGTGCTCCAAGAAGCATGTGCAAAGACTTTCAATGCAGTGCTTTTTGCAATAGTGAAAAACTGGAAAAGAACCTTAGTATCCCTTAATAATGAGAAACTGTGCTACTATTTCATCTCGACAAGTTTTTATTTTTTTTTTTAAGATTTTATTTATTTATTTGACAGAGATCACAAGTAGGCAGAGAGGCAGGCAGAGAAAGACGGAGAAGCAGGCTCCCTGCTGAGCAGAGAGCCCCATGGGGACTCGATCCCAGGACCCTGGGATCATGACCTGAGCCGAAGGCAGAGGCTTTAACCCACTGAGCCACCCAGGTGCCCTCAACAAGTTTTTAAAAAGGTAGAATCTCTACAATCTCATGTCATATTAAATGACAGCAGAACAGCACAACTCTTTAAATCATAATACAAAAAGAGATTTCTACATGCATATTAAAAAAAGTAAATAAATGCACAGAGTAATAAATGCATAGGGGTTACCTCTAGGGAGAAGATCTGTGGAAGGCCGAGAGGTCAGGCTTTATCTGAATTGTTTCAGTATTACAAAATGTAAAATTCACATATTATTTGGTATATTATAAAGAACCCAAAAAGTCACTATTACCAGTATTCTGTAACGTTTTATAACTTACAAAAATACCTTCATTTAATCTTACTTAGGCCTCACAATGCAGAAAACAGGTTTTTATAACCCTCATTTTACAGGTAACAAAATGGAATCTCAGAAAGATTAAGTGATTTGCTCAAAGCCAAATAGCTAATAACAGTGGCTGTGCGGCCCTCGCACTCTGCTCTCAACTCTGTACCCAGGACTTCTGCTGCTACATGACAACACCCAGAGAACTCTCCTCTGGTCGCGAGACGGGGCTGACCATCTAAGACGTGCAGATCTGAGTTTTCGATCAGTGCAGAAGTTATAACTGATATTTAAAGCAGAGATGGAATTACAAGGCGAGCTAACGGAACAGCTGGGATGGAAATCAGACGTGTTAAACTCCAAGAGAAAAGGCTTGCGCAGGTCTGCCTACGCCTCCAATAAGCAAAAGTCCGGGCCTAGCAAGACTGTACGAGTTCAAAACTGACTCTGCCTAGGCACAGAGGCTGCTCAGGAATAAAAAGAATATATAAGAAATAAAATGCCAACCCCAAGAATCCTTAGTGACTACAGAGGTCAGCAATTAAAACTGTTTAGAAGCTTCTGGTTAGCAGACCTGTGAAAGAGCAACAGAAGGTTCCCGACGTAATGGTCAAACAGAGCAATGCGGTGGGCCATGCTGGCAGAGCAGACGGAGAGAGAAGAAAATGAACACCTGACTCGGATTCTTTCATGGGCGGCTGAGAGGCCCCCATGTGCACCTATGTTTGAAAAATCCATTTAAGCAAAAGAATTCTTCCTTTAACAATAAAAATGATTGAACAATCACCTATGAAAAATGCAGCGTTGGTATGCCTGCCCTTGAGGAGCTCAAACTTACAGTAAGTACAAGATAATGTAACCAGTACCATAACTAACATCTATTTAAAACAAGGGCAACAACAAACCTCAGATGTCCAGAAGCTCTGTGCAACAGTGTGTGTGGGAATGGAGTCGGGTGCTCACTGGAGGACCACGGCTCAGCGCAGTGACATGCTTACAAGACAGCAGGGTTTCTAAAGCCATTTTCCTAAATGATTCTGAAAGTCAATACCATTTCTGAATGATTAGACAAGTATCTGCCCATTGCAAAAAGTACCCAATACTGCACCTGAGAGGAAAAGCAAAAGGCACTGACTGCTTCCTTGAGCATTTTTAAAATGCAGCTAACGGAGGAGTGTCAGGAGAAATTACCAATGCTGAAGATCAAGAATGCCCTGCATCCCCATGGAAATACAGTAGTGATAAACTGCTCTAGCCATGACTCCTGAGCAATGGATGATCCATAAAACATTAACAGGAGCCTAAGGAAGATACCCTCTGCCAATCTCCCCTGGTTTCACCTGCTGAACAGATCGCGAGTCCACTGTCCAGAGCTTTGTTACCAGAATGCTTATTGGCTTCTATCACTGACAGAGCTGTCTAGGAGCAGAGTGGAGAAAACCAGAAATGTACAATGAAGTTACACCAATCAATAAAAAAATTAAAATAAAAATCCACCCCACTGTCTTCTTTTAGTGTCTAACAAAATCAAACCCATTCCACAAAATGAAAGGGAAAGGAAAATACTGAGAATGGAACAAAGTAAATTCTTGCCACCAGGCAATTTGGGGAGAGGTGAGTAAAAAAGAAGCAAAGGAAAGAAACAAACGAAGCTGTCCCCTACAAACAAAACTTGGACAATGGTAACAAGCCCAGATTTTTCACAACTTACTCCCAGTTGAAAATGAACTTCACATTACCCTACACACATTTAACGATGGAAGGAAAGATTGATTTAAACCACACTGGTTGGAAAAAGAAGCGAATCAAGTTTCCCAAGATATTTCACTATCTTGTGCTGCAGCCAAAGTTAGTGTTTTTCAAGCATGGACATGGAAGGGAACACCACAGGAACTAAAGATGCACCAAAATTCCATATGCTACTGCCTGCAAAACCCAATCCCAACAACAGGAACCTTTGGCTCCGGAAGAGAGATTGCTAAGCAACCAGAGAGTTATCATTCTGCTTCCAAGCCATACGGAGTTCAAGGTACCCAGAGACAAGATGCAGACTTCTAAGGGATATGAATCTGGTAGTATCTAACAACATAATCTCAACACAAGTTCTACTGGAACTGGTAAACTAAGCTTTCATGCACCAATAAAATAAAACATAATTTATTCTACATCCTGATCAAGACAAATGATGAAAGTACTTTGTCACACTCACCACCTCCCACCCCAAACAGCCCCCCCTCTTTTTTTAATTTAAAAAAAAAAAGCCCTAGTGTAAGTAATATGTTTCATGTCAAAATCTGACAGTGATTGACTGGGTCCTCAAAGCCCACCTTTGGAATACACTAAAATTTCTTTTTTTCGATCAACAGGGACAGATTTCAAAAAGATAACCAATCAAATCCATTTTCTTTATAGGTGAGGAAACTGAGGCTCAAAGAGAAGTGCTCTGTCCTAAGTACTTTGATTAAGCAGACAGAAAAGAGAACCTAGAGCTGAGAACTCTTGTCTCTCAAATCACAGAAGCGATTCATGCCTCCGACTCTGCTAACTGCAGATACAAATAGCTCCTTTCATGATACCATACAGAAAGCAGGGGCTTTGCGAGTGAGAAGAGATGAAGATTCAAACACTGGCTATATCACTTTCTAACTCTGGGCAAATCACGTAATCTCCCTGAGCCTCAATTTTCTCAAATGTGTAATATACAAACTCTACCTCGGAAAGTTGCGATGATTAAAGGCAATAACTCTGGTGCAGCTCATCCGGCACAGTATTTAACATGCTGTGAAGTTATAGGGAACTCCCCCATGCCTATCAGTTGCAAATGACTTGAGAGAGAAATCTGGTCAATCTGCAGGACTCACTCCTACAAAGTCACACATTTCCAAATAACTAACCTTCAATTTTTCTTAGCTTAAAGTCAGTTCTTTAGAAATATGTATTAAGTGGCCATCCATCATCACTGAACGTGTTCAAAAACTAGAGTAAAAATTAGTCATGTTGGGAATCCATTCCAGCAGTTAATGAGAGAAACTAGCGAGATCAACTCTAAGGAAACCAAAATGACTTGGCCTTTCTCAACATATATTTGCTTCATACAGCTAAGCAGGCCACTCTGCTGGATCAAGTTCCTGATTGGCTAACACTCCCAGTTCTTAAATTTCCTTTAAAAATCCATTCTGTTCTTACTTATTTTTTAAATTAAAATCCAACCATGATAACCAAATTATATTTTGAAGTACATTAATAATAAATAAAATTCTACTTCAATCTACCCCTCCCGGTACTAAGGTTTGAGATCATCCTCTAAATATTCTTCAGCAGTTTCTACTTTTTCTTTTTTAAAAAAATTGTGGTTATATACAAATAATACAAAATTTACCATTTCAGGGGCGCCTGGGTGGCTCAGTGGTTAAGGCCTCTGCCTTCGGCTCAGGTCATGATCCCAGTCCTGGGATTGAGCCCCACATCGGGCTCTCTGCTCAGTGAGGAGCCTGCTTCCCTCTCTCTGCCTGCCTCTCTGCCTACTTGTGATCTCTGTCTTTCAAAGAGATAAATAAAAATATTTTTTAAAAAAATTTACCATTTCAACCATTTTTAAGTGTACAGTTGCTTGGCATTTAGTACATTCACACTGTTGTGACCATCACGATATCCATCTCCAACAACCCTCTTCCAACTGAAATTCCATAGTCACTAAACTCCCCATTCTCCCCTTCCTCTATCCCTTGGCAATCACCATTCCACTTTGTCTCTATAAATCTGACTACTTCAGATACCTCACCTAAGTGGAATCATAGCCTTTCGTCAATGGCTTATTTTATTTACCATAATGTCTTCAAAGTTCATCCACATTGTGGCCTAAGTCAGAATTTCCCTCTTTTTAAGGCTGACTAATATTCCACTGTATGGACAGACCTCGTTTTGCTTTAACCACTCATCTGTTCATATACATTGGTCTCCTTCCACCTTTTGGCTACTGTGAATAATGCTACTGGGAACATGGTGTGCAAATATCTACTGGAGTCCCTGCCTTCAGTTCTGCGGGTATACATCTAGAAGTAGAACAGCTGGATTACTGGTAATTCCATATTTAACATTTTGAGGAATCGCATACCCCTTTCCTCCACAGCTGCACCATTTTACATTCCCTCAAGCAATACACAAGGATTCTGATTTCTCCACATCCTCACCAACACTTCTTTTCTTGTTTTTTTTTTTTTACAATAGCCATTATAATGAGTGTGAACTATTATTTCATTGTCATCTTGATTAGCACTGCCCCTATGATTAGTGATTAGTGATGCTGAGCATCATTCCAAGTGCTTACTAGGCATTTGTGTATCCTCTTTGGAGAAATGTCTATTCAAGTCCTTTGCCAATGTTTTAATCAGGCTGTTTCTTTCACATCTGGTATTTTCACCATAAGCAACTCTGCCACAAGCATTTTTTTTTTTTCTGCAAACATTTTCACTGCATAGCTAAGTGGCCATAAAGCAATCTTGCCATAAAAGAGAAATTCACAAAAGAGGGACATTCAACAAAAAGAACATAATGAAACACGAAAAATGAATAATAAAATGAGGAAGACTATTGGAAAATACAAAATACTTGAATATATTTGAAATGTATAGTATAGATTCATAGTAATAGCATTCAAATAGCTTATTTCATTTTGTGGATTATACCTAATCATTTGTCTTCATGTCTTTCATGCATTGCATTATACTTTTTTTTTCCTCCTGATTGGTCTCCTTGTTCAGCATCTCACTTTTCCTTTTTTTTTTTTCCACTAAAATTACTTCCTTCATTAAAAGAGGTATCAGTTTCCAAACACGAGGGTGTCTTTTTATAACTAGGCTCTGTATTGGACTTTGAAAGCCTTCTACACTGTTGTTCTTGGCATCCTGTCACATGTTTGCTGACAGACATTACAAAGTTCTATGGGAAGTAAAGGGTTCAAAACTCTGCACCACTACATGGACCGCAGGAGGGCTAAGATTTATATAATATACAAATGGGAGTACTGTGTCAATAGAGAAACAAAACCTGTCGGCCACTTGCTGAAAACAACAACTGTCAAAACAGTCAACCAGTTATTTTTGTTTTTTAACCTTTTACCACAAAATTGTCTTACAACCAATTAGTTATGCAGCAGAAATACTTGTGGCAAAAACACCTTCCATGAAACCTAGAACCTGGTTTTTTTGTTGTTGAGTTGTAGGAGTTCTTTAAATATTGTAGTATCCCTTACTACATATTGGATTTTTAAATATTTTCTCCCATCTGTGGCTACTTTTCCATTCTGTTGATGGTATGCATCCTTTGATGCACCAAAGTTTCTCATTTTTATGAAGTTCAATTTATCTGTTTTTTAAAATCTGTGCTTTTAGTATGAAGTCACACCCAAGAGTCTACTGCCAAATCCAAGGTCATGAAGGTTTAGCTCTATATTTTCTTCTTAGGGTTTTATAGTTTTAGATTTTCTGTTTAGGTCTTAAATCCATTCCGAGTTAACTTTTGTATACGGTATAAGGCAAGGGTCCAAATTCGGGGTGTTCTGCATGCGGCTCACTTTATTTAAGGTCCTTAGATCTCTATTTGCCATCTTCCTGGTTTCCGAGCATCTGGAATAAAGCAGGCATTCCACCCACATACTGTTCACCAATTAGCTGCTGCGCAATTCCACAATCACCCTTTTTGCCTGCTCTGTGAAAATGGATCTGGGCTTTTTAAGTATTCTTCCTTTGACGCATGATGTCAAATTGTGTCCGCAGAGGGCACAGGAAATGCACTCTACAGGGAAAGGGTTTTGCTTCCAAGTCCCAATATGCCCTCTCAGCAGTTTCTTACAAGACAGGGGGTTTTCCTCCTTGCCGGCTCCTGAAGCACGCGACAGCAAGCGGTAGCACCCAGATGCCAGCACTGTCCCCTAGTCACCCCCCCCCCTTGGACTGTGCTACAGCAGGGTACGTCTGGTAAGACAACTTCCTGTGAACAGCTTTCCTCGGGACAGGTGTCCCCCACCTTTTTGAAAGTTTGTCTTACACTGCTTTAAAGAAAAACCCACGTTCGTATCTGGGATTTTGCTAACAGAAAGAAATCCAAAGAGGATTTTCACTTTCTCAAAGAAAGGCACAGAGTGCAAAGTGCCCAGTGACCGTTTGTAAGCAAGCCATGACAGGGCAGCACTGAGTGCCAGTAGCCGCCGAGGCGCCACCACGCTCCTTCCAAAGAAACCATGCTCAGCATCACAGCATCGAGCCACCCATCCCTGAACTGCATGCGGGAGCAGCCGAGGTTTATCTCTGTTCTGTGCATCAGCTAGCAAGATGTGTCCGAAGGTGTCAAAAACACCAAAGGAAGTTATTTTGGGGGTCCACAAATGCTCAAAATTTTTTTCCATCTATATTAATGGTAATCATTTCTTTACTTTACTCCGTGTAGGCCTACAAAGCGTTTCATAGGAATGCTCTACTTTCCGATGGCAGAGAAAACCTGTACCCTCAAAGTTAGATTTCTGGCAATTTTTTAAAAGGCAGATTTCTAACAAGTTCTGCAGGTCTGGCATCACAGGGACTGAGAGCTCTCACACTCAGAGCCACAGCCGTGCCCTCCCCAGCAAAGCCTAGATCTCAGCCCCTGGTACAGGAAACGGGGGATGGAAGGACAACTCTGTCTTTGGGTGCCTTAGCTCAGCCCGGGGGGTAATTGCCATTATATATTAATTCTATCGATGATATTTTATCACATTATTACATTATATTATACCTGCTATTATATTACATCTGCTATTCTTTTGAGCGCTCTTTACTTCTTGATATGCGTGAGCTGAATCAAAATGTCAACAGCCACATGCTATACACAGGACACATATTACGCGTGCATAGTTATAGTGTTTTCTATACATTATCACTTGGTATTCTCATTAAACTCTATGATACAACTCTCTATAGTAAGAAAGTGAGGCTCAGAAAACTATGCAATTTGCCTACAATAACACAAACCCAGGTCTGGCGGACACTAAGGTCCTTGCTGGTTTTCTACTTTGGCATTTGATTTTCTTTACAGAACAGTTTTTAAGGAGTTAAAACATCTATCCATAGGAAAAGAATATAGAAGCCTTGACTGCCATCCTTAGAAAGGGCAGCTTATGAGGTTGGCCTCAGTTGGTGTCTGAGAACTTACATTTCCTTTCGGGAGGGTATCAGCAGAACTGATAAAAAGAGTGGTCCACCGTGCCAAAATTGTGCAAATAATATGGTTTATGCTGAACATTGCCTTCTGAGAGTCTGGATTTGGGATGTACAGTAAGTAGAGGTTCCTCTTTGAACAACCCTTCCCACTTACCCTTCCAAAAAGAAAAATCTCAGCACTATGTCTCTAATGAGCTTCCCTGGCAGACAACATTGTCACAATTTGCCGCTGAAGAAAACAAGCACATCTTGTGCGACTCTGGGAGAGTCTACTGGGAGAGAACTCTTAGAAGCTTGAGCCTGATTTCTTCTGGACTTCACCCCCATGCACTCTTTCCCATTGCTGAATCTGCTTTATAGCCTTTCACTGTTATAATTCACAGCCACGACCATGACTATGAGCCATGTTTATTAACACTATGTTGAGTTCTGTACATCCTAGTGAATCACTGGACCTAGGTCCATCTTGGAGACCCCCAACACCATCTGTGACATGCCAAACATTTTATTAAGTGCAGAGGACACAAAGATGAGTAGGTCCTCTGCCTTCAAGGAATTTCAAGTCTATTTAAATTTCCCTTCTCTCACTTCTCTGATCTTCACTTCTTAGTCTGTTACCACTTAAAATAGATTAGATACATTTCCGTAAGCTAAATTTCCTTCTTAGTGCTGAAGTGATGCTAAATATTTAATAAGTCCATCAGGCAAAATCTGAGATACAAAGCTCTAATAAACTCAAAGGCCACACATATTTTCTCTTTACTTTCCCCATCTTATTGTGTTCCTCATTAAAAATAAATTGACAAACCCTTGTACGCTGCTGGTAGGAATATAAAATGGTGCAGCTGCTGCTGTAGGAAACAGTTTGGTGGTTCCTCAAAATGTTAAATATAGAGCTACCATATGGCCTAGCAATTCCACTCCTAGGTATATTCCCAAAAGAACCGAAAACAGATACTCAAATACTTGTACACACAGGTTCATGACGGCACTATGCACAACAGCTAAGAGATGGAAACAAATGTTCACCCACTAAGGAACAGATAAATTGTGGTATATACATACAAAGGAAGAGGATCCAGCTATAAAAAGAAACAAAGTATTGGTACGTGCTACAATACAGATGAACCTTGAAAACATGATGCTAAGTGAAAGGAGCCAGACACAGAAATCACAGATTGTATGATTCCATTTATATGAAATGTGCAGAACAGGTAAATTCATGGAGGCAGAAAGCAGACTGGGGGTTGTCAGGAGCTGAGGAGAAGGGGAAATGGAGGGTGACTGCTTACTGGGTACGGGGTTCTTCTAGGGGTGATGAAAATGTTTGGAAACCGGGGTGGTTGCTACACGACACTGTGAATATAATCAATACCACCAAACTGTTCACTTTAAGAAGGTTAATTTCCGGTGAATTTCCTCTCCATAAGAACAACTTTTTAAGCAATACAGTATACAATATGGTGTAAATAAAGAAAACCAACCTTCCTGATGTCATCTGAATGTATACTTATAGCTTGAAATAAAGTCATCTGCCGCTATAATAGATAAGAGAGTGCTGTATCTCAGTATATGACCTAGAAAATTGTCTGAAGACTTCAGATGGTTCTAAGCAATGATAACAGATACTGATGCAGCAGACTCTGGGTAGAACCACAGAAGACAAAATGTTTCTACTTATATAGTTTTATATGTAATTTTACATATGGATGAATAAACAAAATTAACATTTTAGAGACATCTGCCTATTTCATCAACATCCCTAAACATTTACATATTTAGGTCAGCCTATCCTTTCGATAAGGACACAGCACAAAGCCTTTTTATCCAGGGTTTCCTTATGTGCAAGCATATATACAGCACATAGACATACCTTTTTTTTTTTTTTAAAAGTCTGAAAGGATATATCCCAAAATGCTTAGTGGTTATATGTTTTGGTGCTGAGTTCGGATTTACAAGTCATACACATTATTTTTCTTCTGCCTATCTGCATTTTCTAATTTTTCAACAATGAATATGTATTTTTACTTAACTATCAAAAAATGGAAACAACAACAACCAAAAAAGGAAATAACAGTATCTCTCCAGGATGCTATGAAGATCAAATAATACACACAGAGCCCTTAATACAGTATTCAGGATATTATAAGTACGCAATAAATGTTAGGTAGCATGGGTATTGTTGTGTTTATATTTTTGTAAATATTCCTCAGGATATGTGTCTTTCATTAGCTATGACAAAAGCATTCACCTTAATCTAGCCCAGGGTCACCTGACTCAAGTCTAAATTACAATAGTTTTTTGGCTGGTCCAGCAGCGTCCACCCACCTCTTCCCAATTGTCTCACCAGGGCCAGGCTTAATTTCATAAAACGCCACCCATACTATTCCCATGCTTACATGATCAAGCTCCAAACAGGCCTCACCTGGTCATTCCACCCCATTTGTTTTTTCTTTCAACAAACATTTACTAAGTGTCTTTCATGGGTCTGGTATTATGGTAGAAACAGAAAGGTTACTAATTCTTCTCTTAAAGCACTCCTAGTCTGGTAAGAGAAAGGGGCATGTAAATAAATACAACATGAATCACGCAATAAAATATAAATACGAGGCCCAGAGGGAACAAGTGTACGTGGTTGATAATGGAGTGAGAAAGACAGGAAGAAATCACAAGGGGAACTCACAGAAGACAAGATTTGAATGGGGTTTGCAGGACGACTGCAAATAGCTATTTCCAGATAAAAACTCTACTCAATTTACTTCACATCTTAGGGTGTTCTCACACATCAATTCAACTTAGGTAAAATCTAGCAAAGTCCTACCTCCCTACACAAAGCAACTGCTGTGACTCTAGCTCAGTACTTTTTCAAGCAGTGGATCAAGACCATTCATGACGTACTGAAGACATCTCGATCGTTATTAAAAGGGGGGGGGGCAACTCTCAAACTTTTTGGTCTTCGGATCATTTTACTTTCTTAAAAACCGTGAAAGCTTCCAAAGAATTTTCGTTTAAGTGAGTTGTAAGTACTGGTATTTGCCTATTAAAAACTAAAACCTTGAGTAATTTTTTGAATATTTGTCAATCCATTTTAAAACAATAGTAAACCATTACACTAAAAATATTATAACTACATTTAATAAACAAAAAGAAAATTTTAGTGAAAATGATTTCATGTTTTACATTTTTGCAAATATCTTTCACATCCAACTTAAAAGAAGATGGCTAGAATGTCCTATCTGTTTCTGGACTCAATCTGTGGTATTATGTTTATTTTGGTTGAACTATAAGAAGAAAATCTGGCCTTCCATAGATATGTATTTGGAAAAGGTAGGAATACTGGGGTGCCGGTGGCTCAGTCAGTTAGGCATCTGACTCTTGATCTCAGCTCAGGTCTTGATCTCAGTTCAAGGCCTGTGCTGGGCTCCACACTGGGCATGGAGCCTACTTTAAAAAAAAAAAAAAAGTAGGAGTACTTTAATAGTCTTCTACATACTCTGTTATATCAAAATCCACTGGTCTTAGATTTTGAATGGATTTTTACCTATTATGATTATTTAACATTATGCATTTTTCATTTATAAAATACTGGTTCACTAAGTTATAAGATCTCCTAAGTGCTGAAACATTCCATTACAAAATGCCAAAAAAAATTCACATTCAGTAACATCACCACACTATCATGGGAAAAGTCTAAGTATTAGAGCTACCAAGCCCACTGTCCAGAACAAAAGTTTTCTGAAATTCTAATTTCAATCAGAATTTTCCCTGAAGACTCAAAATTTATTATTGATACCAAATATTATCATTGTTTTCTTCTGGACAGGCTCACTTCATTTTTAATAAAATGTCTGCCAGATACCCAAGTCTAAATAACAATATCCAGTCAATTTGATTTTTAAGCAAGAATGGTATTCCATGAAAAAAGTGGCTAGTTCAGCTGGAAACTCAAACAATCACAAAAATGTTTCTCCTTGAGATAACCCTCATACTCAGTATGCAAAAATGTCTTACACATATTACCCGCTTTGTCACACAGAATACTAAAAAGATGCATAATCAAGGTGGAGATTTAAAAACAGTAATAATTTTTATTGCTTCATAGAGAACATTCTTAAGTGAAATTGGCTTTTCCTTCTTTAACTCCAAATGTGTGGTGGTGAAGAAGACTACGAGTACAATCTGTTCCACTGCTCTGATTCTTGCTAGGGTGTCAGTAGTTCTAAGCATCACTGCTTATGCAACATCAGGGCAAATATCATATTAGTGCAATTACAAAAATAGTTCTGACCTTTAAGTGCCTCTGTAAAATGTGCCTTGAGGGGGCACACAGGTGGCTCAGTTGGTTAAGTGCCTGTCTTCAGCTCAGGTCATAATCCCAAGGTCCTGGGACCAAACTCTGCACTGGACTCCCTGCTCATCTGGGAGCCTACTTCTCCCTCTCCCTCTGCCATTCCCCCTGCTTGTGCTCTCTGGTTTTCTCTCTCTGTGTATCAAATAAACAAATAAAATAAAATTTTTTTAAAAAGCACCTTGAGGGTTCTACTGGCCACACTTTAAAGAATCACTAGACTAGACTATAATAGAATTTTTAAAAAGAAAGAATCAGGGGTGACTGGGTGGCTCAGTCATTAAGCGTCTACCTTCGGCTCAGGTCATGATCTCAGGGTCCTTGGATGGAGTCCCGCATCAGACTCTCTGCTCAGCAGGGAGTCTGGTTCTCCCTTTCACTCTCCCTCTCTGCTCTCTTTCTCTCTCTCAAATAAATAAAATCTTAAAAAAAAAAAAAAAAGAATCAAGTACATTGAGTAAGGGTAAGAATTATTTCATGAAACTTGTTTTCAATATATACATATAAATATCTGTATACTAGCTTGTCACATAAAATGAATCTCTTATCATGGGTCATGGTCAAAAAAAGCTTGCAAAACAACCTCCAGCCCACACTGAATACTCTCTTCTTAAATCAGCATTTTATTATAGCATTTTACTGAGAATCACCAGGCTTTATTCTGCCACAGACTAATTTCTAAATGTATTATGTATATATCTGTGCCTATTTCCAAACAGATCATACGCTCTCCAACTACATCTTGCACATCTTTGTATATTCTCCCAATGATACTAGATACATCACAAGTTACCAAAAAAAAATTTCTGTTGAATTCCTCATTACTATATAATAGGCCCAAGAAGCAATTTGTCTGTGGCATAATAAGTCCACAAATACTTCCTAGCTTTGACGTGTCACAAATGGTTCTATGCATACTAAGGGACAGAAAGGAAAGTACAGTTGTTGGCATCACACTGACCTATGTCTCTGACACTTAAATGTCCATGATCAGGAAATGTTAGTTCATCTCTGAGCCTCAAATTCTTCCTCTTCTAAATCATACCAACCACCTCACAGGGTGGTTACAAAGATTACCTGAGATAACACATGCAAAGTGATGTGTACAGTCCCTATTCCTTAAGAGGATATCAAGCGGAAGAACAGTAGTGAGAATGAGAACCAATGCCTTATTGTACATAACACTTCACCACCCCCGAAACACAGGCAGGTGCTGTGGGGCCCAGAGAGACCATCTAATTGTAATCCGGCTCCTTTATCTGCACTCTCCTCACCTTACCCCACACTCACACAGACAGACCTTACGGACAAGGAAACCAAAGGAGCAGAAGGTGTTCAATGGCTTTCTCATGGTTACAGTCAGTGACACGCAGAACTTGTATCAAACACATCCTCTTAGTCAAAACAATGCTGCTAAATAGAGACTATTAATTTTGTTTGATTGATAAGGGAAACTCGAGTCAGACTTCTTAAGGTAAAGTGACATGTACAAGGTCTCACAGGTAGTAAACAACAAAAAGGGGCATGGGACCCGAGTCCTCCAATTCCAAGTTTGGGGTTCTTTCAACTAATTAGAAATCTATCTAAGAATATGAAATTCGCTTTGTGCAATCATTGATAATTATCTGCATTTGGATCAGAATGAAATAATAGACATGATTATGCAAATACTTATTATGGTTAAATATGCCAATTGATAACCACTAACAAATTAGTCTGTGTTGTGATATTTAATTCAAACTGGTGTTTCCATGAACTGAAGACTTCACAAGCTTTGGCTTTTAAAAATAGATGGCTCTTAATTAGCCTCAGAGTATGAAGGAAATATATCCCAAAAGGATAATTCTGCAACATTCAAAAAATCCCTCTAAGACAGGGAAACATGTTGAATATCACAATCTTAATTTAAATTAACACCTTCACCAAAAAGGTCACTATAAACAAAATAAGTTTTATTTAACTGGTGTGTATTGGCTATTTCAACTTAGCTTTTTTAACGGTCTCATCACTCACACTGCTACTCAACATACTGTCAAAGCAGCTCTGTAGCCTGCTTCTTAGCAGTGACTGAGGCAAGTTACCCAACCTTGCTATTCTGTAGAATATAGGGATCGTGCATATACGTTGCAGGGACGTCAAGATTAAGGATAACGTATACAAAGCGTCTAGGAGTGTATCTACCCTACAGAGAACAGATATTATAACAATTTTTATTACCTGCTTTGAGTTCACAATTTTATCATATCCCTCAGTCCCCTAACATCTGGATGACTGAGTGAAATGAACCTATCTCCTGCTTCCCAAGCCCTATTGACCACTACTGCTGATCCTCCGACTTCAGCTCTCTGCCGTCCATTTCTGGTGTCCCCAGGGCAAGTCTCTGAACGTCCTCTGACTGTATTAATTCCCTGATCAGAAAAAAATAATGCTCGTTACTTGTCAATTCAATGATCTTCTGATAATCACCATGTTAATTCTTGCTTAGAACTGATCTAATAAGACCTCAAATGTAACCACCTGAATTAATGGACTTTTATCTATGCGCTTTTTTTTTTTTTAAGTGCACTCCATGCTGGGTGTGCAGCTTGAACTCACAACCCTGAGATCAAGACTTGAGCGGAGATCAAGACCTGAGCAGAGATCAAGAGTTGGGGCACTTTAACAACTGAGCTACCCAGGCACCCCTCTATATCTTTTTTTTAAAAAAAGCACAAACATGATTGTTTTAAACATATGGTCAACTACTAAGAATTCACAAAACAGCTGCCTCTCTCAGCTCTCTTCACACCTTGACTCCTATACCAGCTCAACTATTCAACTCCTACAGTTCTTCCAGCCCTCGTGGATAGCAGTCTACATTATGTGAAAGGCCCCTCATAGAAAAAAGTAGCAAAGAAAATGATCCGTACAGTTTTCTGCAGTACAATGAGATGCTCGACATAGCTGGGAGATGGGCAAGAGGCACGGAACCTACACAGGGAGGATGGCCACATGACTGGTGGCCCCTTCTGAGGGGACAGAACTACATCCAGACAGATTACTGGAAGGTTGAAGGGGCAGGGGAAGGCACTAACGCATGCAGGCACTGTATTGTGCTAAATACTTTATTACATTATTTCGCAGTCTAAGGATTACTTCCATCACCAGGTGAAGAGGCTGGGATGCAGAGGGGTTAAATGACTAGACCACGGCCAAACAGCTAGTAAATGGTAGAGCTATAGCCCCAATTATAATCCCGCTCTTCCATTCGGTAACTCAGCCCAGAAAAGCATTCACCCCTAGGCCAAGCAGCAGGGGAGGTCAAGTGCACGCTCACCTACACAACAGCTTAGCCAGACTGTTTCTCTTCCACTGACAGGAATAAGTGCAAGATAATTCACCTCTAACATGTAGTTAGCACCCAATTACTCCCGTTGGTAGAAGAAAAGCAGTGTTTCCTACGTTTTAATGTGCATACAGGTCACTATAGGGTTATCTTGTTAAAAATGCAGATTCTGATTTGGTGGTTTGGGTTGCGGGGCGGAGGGGGGAGGGCACCACAGATTCTGCATTTCTACCCAGCTGCCAGGAAATGAAGAGGATTCTGGTGCTTGGACCAATCTCAAAACGGATTATGCTCAGTGGTCCCCAAACCGGGTTGACCATCAGAAGACTCATCTGGGAATCATTTAAAAACTATAGATCACTGACCCCCACCCTCCCCAGCTCCTGGACATTCAACAGTGCATGGGACCTTCTACGTCATAATTCTGTAACTATAGAACTATTAATGACAGGAGCTAAAGAAAGCATCCACTGAGGACACAGCAAACGTCTAAGTGCTTTACACATTAGCTATTTACCCCTAAGCACCACATTATCAGACGGGTAACTTATAACACCATTATTCCTACTTATACATGAGGAAACCAACACAGCCCGGGACTGTCACTTGTCACTTGTCCAAGGTCAGTCAGGGAGTAGCAGAATAGGATTTGTTCAAGACTTAGCCGATCTGATTCCAAAGAGTCTGTGCTCTCACACACACTACATCATGCTGTTTCCCACATTACCCAATGGTAATGTCAACAGACACTCTTTGAACAAATAAATCCAAACGGGTCACCTCGGAAGATGTCACCCTCGGAAGGTTTTGCTCTTATTCCTCAGATGCTGCCATCATTCAAAACACTGCCACCGCTGAACGGAACAATCTAAGAGCTCTCTATCTGCAACTGCAAACACCTTCAGAACCCCCACCTAGGACCTGAGATATCTTTAATGGAGATAAAGGCTTGGCTTTTGCGCATCAATGTGATTTTCTGACAACCAAAATCAGGAAAAGGCAATCCAAAGAAACCTAGCCTCAGATCAAATAGGTATATTTTTAAATTAAAAAAAAAAAAAAATTCAGGGTTAGGTATTGAAAATGTTTTCCTTATCTCTCATCTCTGTAGCTGATTCCAGATGAGAATTCTTTATGTTTTGCGCAATGTCCGTATCACCACAGCCAAAGAGACTATTTTGAAGGGCAGTACTCATTTGGATGCCCAGATTCTGGGTTTTTTTGTTGTTGTTGTTGTTTTTTAAAGAGCCTCTCAATCATTCCAAAAGAAACACATTTGCCCTTCACTAGTAATACGAACATGAACACACAGCAGATGCTCAGAATGACTGTCTTGGACCATGCAGTTTTCCTTTCTGCTGCAAAAGCAACTGTTTTGATTCTCTTTCAGATTTTTTTTTTTAACATATAAGCAGTGAGTTTTCTGTATACACGCCCCACCCCAGAAAAATAAATACGATCAGCAGGCATTAGCGAAGCATTTAGCTGCATGCAGCATCATAAAAGGCATCCTACAAAGGCAACTACATACCCAAACTGTGTGCACAAATATCCTCACATACAAGGAATGAAAGGCGCACACAAATACTACAGGGAATTAGACTATAAGAAGATATGATTTCTACATCTAGATGAGCTCCTTCTTTAAACGAACACATCCTCTTTCAACAAAGAAAATATTCTGCAAATTCAGAATGATTTACGGATTTTTAAAAAGCAGGCATTAATGCAGATCAGCACAATTCCATACAACCAACCTCTCTGCTTGAACTGGACTCCCCACACCTTACTGAAGTCACCATTTCCCTGTGCCAACTCCCACTCCACCACCCACCACGCACACCCAGCTCCCCACCAACCTCACAGGGGTTCCTGGGCTGGTCCATGGAATCTGATGACATCACTCTCTCTTCCTTCCTGGAATTCTAAACCCTGCTGCTCTCCCCTCGCACACAGCTACCATCTCCATGGCAACCTCACCTCCTCCTGCTTCCCTATTGGCTTCATGGAGCAGGATACACAAAAAGGTTTTTCCGTTCCCCACCCCCCCACCCGCCCCAAAAGAAAATGATGCTTTCAACAGGAACCTGAGCTAAATTTAGCTACTTGGGATTCAGAGTCCTATGACTAAGAAAATACAGAGAACCTTCGTCCTTCCTGCATTTCACCCTCCTCTCAGCCCCGCCCTGGAGTGGTTGCTTCACCTCCTTGCCCCCAACCCAAAAGCCCAATGGCAATACCTGCTGAGCATCGAAACAGCTCGACTGACCCACATATAAGGCTGGTGTACACAGAAAATTCATACACCCACCTCTCCTCCCAGGAGAGAGGGCAGAAAAGAGAACAAAAATAAAAGTATGCACCCGGCAAAAAAACAGTTGGGACATTTCATATGCGGAGCATCAGACTTCTGAAATCCGGAGCCAGGGACTGGGAACTCCATGCCTAAAGGCAGAAATCTCTCAGCTCTCACAGCCGGATTCTCTTGCTATTTGCTCGGTATTATTTCCTCTACCAGAGGAAACACGCTAAGCCTGGAACCACAAATCCTGGGTCCAATTTCCCATCCCAGGGACTGACCTGCTATGGAAACGGGAGCAAGTTCTCACATCCCTCATCTAAAAGCAGCTCCCACACAGGGATGTTGTAGGAATTACTGACAAAATTCATTTAAAGTAGTTTAAGTCCCTGGGCCAAAGGGACTGAGAGTAAGCTGACATCATTAGTAGCAAAATTCCTGTGGATATTAACAGAAATTAATAAGCCCCAGAGGAAGAACATGAACTTCTAAAAAAAAAATGATCCTTTCATGAGCATAGATATACCACAAAATATGCGTAATTTCTTGAACCACAGATAGTTCCCCCAACAGTGTCTATTTCTGGTAAAATCCAGCTTTACTCACCTCATTCACCAGCCAATCTGTGACTGGTACTCAACTGGGGAACGAGACCTACTCGTTCCCTGATTAGTTCTCTGATTTTGAACTTGCTGCTCACTCTTCCTAAATGATAACTAAACAGGAGCCAGGGCTTCATGTTCCAGCTCAGCTGCCCACTGCTTATTCTAGGAAAGTAATTTTTTTCTCAGAGCCATATTTGAGAGCTCCACACGGAATCAACCCAGTGCCTATGTCCTGTATGACTCCGAAGGACAAAGCATCAATTGTAACTAAGTAGGAAAGGCTCCAAGCAGGTCAGAGCCCTGTAGTATGAAAGGGAGTGGATTAAAATAAGACACACCCAGGAAAACTATATTTTTGGTTTGCAGGGCAAAGACTCAGCTCCAGGGCACCAACTCTGTAGTGAAAAAATAGACAGGAAAGGAAAATGATTCTGTATAATGAGAAACAGTCATTTACCCGAAACAGAATTTAAACAACCTAGAACATTTAGCAAAGTCAAAATGCTGACCGGTTAACAGAGAGGCATCCAGAACAGGCTTTACAAAACTGCTATGGAAAACAGCAAAGGATGCAATATTTGCTAATTAACTGAAACTCATATTGCAGTGGAAGGAGAGGGAGAAGGAACTCAGTCCGAGGAGCCCATCCTTGAGATATGTGCTCTCCTCTCTCAACTTTTCTGGACTCCTAACAAGTCACCTGTGTGTGAAACCCTTGCTGTATACACCTTCCCAAGGTCAGGTGGTTCCACAGGCTATGATGAGCCCTCTTCTCAAAAACCTTTTTACACTCAAAGTCAAACAGAAGGCCAGTCACCTTCTGCTACAAGGGGAAGATGCAGCACAGCGTCCAAGATGCCCATCAAATCCATGACTGAGCTTGGTTCATGCTAGTGATCGTTATGAAATCCACCCACAACAGCCCCGGCTAAGTGGGCCGCTGCAAACACCGCTCTATTCACCTGCTCATTTCGTTCATGTGAGCATTAGGTGCCCTCGCAATGTCCCGGGGAAGTCTTATAGGGTTTGTCATCCATTCTCAGAATAAAACCGAACAACCGCAAGTGGAACACCTCCCTACCTCACTTTGCAAACAGGGAGACGAGAGTTCCAGAGATACCAGCGCGACCAAGGTTATATAACACAGTCTTTAATTTTTTAAAAAGCCAAGATTCTAACCCAGATCTGCTAGACTCCGAAGCCACTGCTTTTTCTACTTGGCCTCCGATTTATAGACAGTTGGGGCCGGAAAGGAACATTTAAAAATCATTTTGTATCTGTGTTTTCTTAGGTCATCAATAAAATGTATCATCAATATGTTGCTTGACATTAAGATCAAAATTATACTTTTCACATATTCCCAAAAGTATTAAACCCTAAGCAAGCGCTCAATACTTATTAATTTATTATTCTAATCCTATTATTCTAAACTTCTGGACAAATGGCAGTGATTCTACTCAAATCTTTTTAAATGAAAATTGGCTTGAGAAATTACATGCTGAAGTGAAATGACAAAACTTCAGATAACATATTCTGGAATTTAATTTTATGATATTTGAGATGAACAAAACCACCACTCTCATAATGGTCTAGTCAGAATGTCCTATCGCTGCTGGTTTTAATCCATAAACCCTAATGCAGTCAGGATCTATACATTAGATTTATGATTTCTAAATTCTGCATATAGAACCAGAGCATTTCAAAGTATTTCTCCAGGGATTCCACTAAAATTAAATCAGCTGATTAGAGAACCACGCTAAAAGAGGCCAAGGTCATGTGTCTGATACCCACATGAACCAGTTAGCATCACTCTCTCCTACTGCCACAATATGCACCCCGTTGTAAATATACATCCCTGGTTTTAAGAAACTAATGCAAAGCAACACTTCTTTGGAAAAAAAATTTTAAACATGTATCTACTGATGTCAAACATTATAACTGGCTTTTATTCTTTAGAAAGTAAATACTGTCTTTCAGAAAACATGCCCAATTGTTCATCTTTTCTTTCACTATTTACTGTGTACCTACCCCATGCCAGTTGATAGTTTCGAAAGGCTGGAACTGGAGGACACAGAGTTCAGTGTAATATGTGATATGGCGGAGGTATATATAGGTACAGGGAGAGTACACAAGAGGAAATGGCTAACTCTAGATTGTGTCCTGAAGAATGAGCTCCAGGAGTTCATTAGGTAAATGAAGCAGGTGAGGGCCTTCCATGGGAGCAAAGATTTATGAAGGTATGATCGTAAGACAACACAGCAAACTTAGGAGAACTTTCAAGTGTTTTCAAGTACTTTGCTAAAGCCAGGTTAGGAATTGAGAGATATGGCCAGCTGAGAGAGGGAAAGGCAACATCTTTAGATGTTCTACCTCATCCAGGTTAGATTTTCCTAAAATGCCTTACTTCGAGTTAGACTTCCTTTGCAGGGGAGGGGATTTCCATGCAGAGAGTGTTTCTCTTTATAGCTTCCGTGATAAAAATAAAAGTCAATAAAATACTTCTGCATAACAAAGAAAATCATCAACAAAATGAAAAGGCAACCTACAGAATAGGAGAAAATATTTGCAAGTCATGCATCTGATAAGGGGTTAATATCTAAAATATATAAAGAGCTCCTATAACTCAATAGCAAAACAACAAACGATTCAATTAGAAAACGTGGAGAGGATGTGGAAAGACATTCTTCCAAAGAAGACATACAGATGGCCAAGAGGTACATGAAAAGGCGCTCCACATGACTAGTCCGCAGGGAAATGTAACAAAACTACAATGAGGTATCACCTCACAGCTGCTAGAAAGGCTATTATCCAGAAGAAAGAACAAGTGCTAGTGAGCACGTGGAGAAAAGGGACCCCTAGTGCACGGCTGGTAGGAATTAAATTCATTCAGCCACTATGGAAAAAAGTATGGAGGTTCCTCAAAAAATTGAAAATCGAAATACCATATGATCCAGCAATTCTACTTCTGGGTATTTATCTGAAAAAAAAACAAAAACATGGATTCAAAAAAAATACCTGCACCGCTGTTCACTGCCGCACACTTGTAATAGCCAAGACAAAGAAACAATCTAAGTACCTATTGATAGATAAGTAGATAAAGAAAACGTGCATATATACAATGGAATATTATTCAGCCACAAAAAGAAGGAAATCCTGCTGTTTTCAACAACATGAATGGACCTTGAGGGCATTAGGCTAAGTGAAATAAGACAGAGAAAGACAAATACCATATGATCTCACTTACATGTGAAACCGGAAGGGAGACAGGGGAGGGGCAAACTGATAGACACAGAAAACAGATTGGTGGTTACCAGAAGTGGGGTATGGGGAGAAGGCAAAATGGGTGAAGGTGGTCAAAAGGCAAAAATTTCTGGTTATAAAATAAGACATGAAGACGTACACCATGGGGACAACAGTTAAGAATTCTACACTAGATACTTGAAAATTGCTAAGAGTAGGGTTTTTTTCCCAAAGTTTATTTTTTATTTTCATTTTTTGTTAAGTAAACTTTATGCCCAATGTGGGGCTTAAAGTCACGACCCCGAGATCAAGAGTCATGTGTTCCACCAACTGAGACAGCCAACACCCTGCCAAAAGAGTAGACCTTAAAAGTTCTCATCACAAGAAAAAAAGAAAAATGTATCATTTTGTATGGTGATGGATGTTAAGCAGACTTACTGTGGTGATCACTTCACAATATACATAGATACTCAATCACTATGTTGTCTACTTAAAGCTAATATAATGCTATATATAACAACTATATCTCAATTTTTTTAAAAAAAAGGTCTAAATGAGGTGCATCCATCTGAAAATGAAGCCTTTAGTAGTTGGGAACCTTTAATGGAGAGGCTCTTCTGTCTGTAGAGTAAAATCCAAATTTGCTGCCCTGTGAGGCAAAGTTTCCTCCTTCGTCTCAGAGAACTGGTTTGCAAACTCATCGGTGCAATTTATTCACCAATTTTCTTTTTCCACTGATGTTTAAAACTTAGCATGTTGAATAAGTGACAAGGAAACCTACATGAGTAGAAGGAGTATCTTCATGCCATACAATGCTCCGAACGCAGAAACGTGCAAGTTTATGTACACACCCACAAGCCGCCAGCTTTGACAGGCGAAGGGTAAGTACGTGTAGAAGGGGAAAAGCTATCTATCCACTGCAGCCATCACTGCACAAAAGCAGAATCTAATTTTTAAGCAAACTTTTTACTGAAGTGACTATATATATACACAAAGAAATGGGAAACGGACAATGAATTTCCTCAAAGTGAACCCACCCATGCAATCAGCATCTAAGCAAAAAAAACAAAACAAAAACAATCTGCACTCTAGAAGCCTAGCTCACACATGTCCAAAGTCACTCCTTTCAGCCTACAACAATGACTTTAATTAACACCATAAATTCATTCTGCCCGTTTCTGAACTTTAAATACATGGAATCAATCACACGTCATACACTCTATCATGCTGGCTTCTTACACTCCACACGACATTTGTGCAACTGCTCCATTTGTTGAAGACAGCAATGGTTCCACCCATTGCCATCACTGTAGAGTACTCCACTGTATAAATACATCACCATTTATTGAAGAACATTTCAGTAATACTGAAAGGCATTTGTATCATTTACCACTTGGGGCTACTACTAAAAAGGCTTCTATGTACATTCTTATCCATGTCCTTTGGTACACCTGAGTACACATGTCTGTTGGGTATATACAGGAATAGAACTGCTGACGACTGGGCCCACTTTGGCAGATATTGACAAATGCCAGTTTTCCACACTTGTACCAGTTTACATTCCCACTAGCAGTGCATGAGTGTTCCCAATGCTGAACAACCTTGGTGATGTCCACCTTTTCCACGTTAGCCATTCTGGAGTTGGCGTAGTAGTATCTAACTGTGACTATCTGCTTTACTCTGATTAATGATGCTGACTACTTTTGGGGCATTTAGATATCACCTTTTGTCAAGTATCCAAATCTTTTGCCTATTTTTTAACTGGGTTGTTCTAAGACTGATAGGACTTCTTTTATATATTGATTAGTAGGAGTTATCTATATATATTCTGGATACCAGCCACGTACCTGTACTGCAAATATCTTCTCCTAAACTCTGTGGTTTGGTTTGCCTTTTTGCTTTCTTAATGGTATCTTTTAATACATATTCCTAATTTTAATGTAGATAATCTATCTTTTTTTTTTTTCCTTTATAGTTAGTCTTTATGTCCTGGTTCAATTAAGTATCATGAAAATATTCTCATATGTTTTCCTCCGGAAAAGAAATTTTTTTAAGACTTTTTATTTAGGGGTGCCTGGGTGGCTCAGTCATTAAGCATTTGCCTTTGGCTCAGGTCATGGTCCCAGGGTCCTAGGATTGAGCCCTTCATTGCACTCCCTGCTTGGCAGGAAGCCTGCTTTTTCTTCTCCCACTCCCCCTGCTTGTGTTCCCTCTCTCACTATGCTCTTCCTCTGTCAAATAAATAAATAAATAAAATCTTTTAAATTTTTTTAAAATTTATTTTTATTTATTTATTTGACAGAAAGAGGGAATGCTAGCAGGAGGAGTGGGAGAGGGAGAACCAGGCCTCCCGCTGAGCAGGGAGTCCAATGTGGGGGTCAATCCCAGAACCCCGGGAACCATGACCTGAGCCGAAAGCAGACACTTAACGACTGAGCCACCCAAGCGTGCCTCCTCTAGAAACTTTAGTAAAGTAGCATCTAAAATGTATATTTTTGAAATTCCCAGCATATCATGTATGTGTATATAAACAAATAAGGTTTTCTTCCACTAACCAAATCAAACAATCTATGAATTGAACAAGATCACACTAAATTAAATTCATTAAGCACTTCTTCTGTGCCAAGGACTGTGTCCTGTGCTACGAGAGAAATAAACGTGGTATGTAAGATCCCTGTCCTAAGTGAATATTAACCTTGGCTAATAATACAATATTCAGGTATTAGCTGTGAGGATTTTGACATCAGAGCTCAAAAACAATAACTAATCCTCCACCATCCTGAGCTATCCAAGCAAATTTCTATTTCAATAAGGAATAGCAGGCCAGAGGCATTACATGATTACTGCTACTCCTTCTTCAATACACATATCTAAAAACCACATCATTTACCAATTTTCAGAAGAGTACACCTAAGATCTTAATAAGATAACAACTACAAAGTCAGCATTTTATGGCTCAACTACCCAAAAGAAACAGCTGGATCGGGAAATTATGCAATTCTTCCTGAAATTTTAAAAAAAAAAATTCTCACTCTAGCTTGAGAAGAGTGGGGCAGAGAAGGGAAAAAATATGTAAGTATACACACATATTCTCGCACACCCACAAAACCCTACATTTTTTCCTTAAATGTTTTCCAATTTTCTTGCCCATAATTACTTATCCTTTTTCTTCCTGGTCTTGGAGAGAGAGGTCACCTTTAAAAAAAAGGAAGAAGAGCCAAGCTTAAGAAAGAGTCTCAGTGAGATAGGAATCAAATTATTATGACCCTTTTATGAGAGGTAAATTTAGGAAGATCAATTCTGAGATGAGAAGTTGAAGGGGTAAAACAAAAGAATAGCCATTAAAGCAATTCAGATGAGCAGAGAGTTTTTAAACCAGAGTCACCGAGTTTTCTTTATTCTCCTATTTTGCAACAAGCCTCAAAATAGAATCATGCTACTCTTCCAAACATGTAAAACAGGAGGGAAAAGAACAGGTCTGCTCATTTTAGAGGTCAAAGTAGACCAGATGCTTCATAGGTTGGGTTTCTAAGCCTTAAGCGTATCTGAAATAGTACAAGAGTTCATTAGTACAACTTAAGGGATGACCTCAAGCTAAAATAGTTTACTACTTTGTTTATGAGATAAAAAGAAAAGAAGTCTATGACATTAAAAATTCTTTTAACTAGAAAATTTTCAAAGTCAGTCCTCTGATCCAAAATAACAGGCAAAGGCTTGACCAGCTACAATTAAGCTCTTCAGCAAGAATCGTAATTTCCCATGGTATTCACTCATTCAACCAACTTTTACGACGTGTACACTGACTATGGTCCCATAGCCTAGGGACCACGTGTAACAGGGTGAAAAACTGACACAGTCCCCACCCTCATGAAGCCCACGCACAAATTGGGGGCAAAAACATTACACCAAGTAAGTATCTAGTTACAGATCATGATAAACGCTAAAGAAAACTGAGGTAAATGTACTTTAGGTGAAAGGTAGCCTCCTTCAGAAGATGACATCTAACTCACTAGGAAAAACAATGAAAGGAGTCTTCCTGGTGACCCCAACCAAAGACGTTGAGTCACCCTTAGCAATTCCAGCTCACTCTTCTAGTTTCTAAGACTGCCTCCCCCTCCAACCTACCCCTTCATTATGAATGTTGTCTCTGCTCCAGCCGATCAAGATTTCACGGTACAGCCTCCCTGAACTAGAAACTGCAACGGAGGGCCTCTCTCCACACAGTACTGACAGCACTGGACAGTCTTTGCAGCAAGCGTGCATCCCAAAGACAGCAGAGAGCTGCTCGGGCCAAAAGGCTGTCTCAAGAGCCCCTCATGCAACCTCCTGACACCGCCACAAAAGATGAGTGGGGGCCTCTACCTGCTTCTGAATCAGAGCCTCTGCCTTTCTACCATTTCAAAAGCGGCTCTTGTACAACTGCTATGGATCTACAATTATCCCAATAAAATATTCGATTTTTAAAAAAGCAACTTGCAGAGTCTCAAAGCCTCTCTATAAACAGTAACTAAATGGTTCACCTCTGTCCTTTCTCCAGTACCAGTTTTTCATATATCAGAGGCATGAAGCCAGCAAGTCTAAAAAGGGAAGAAGAGGACAATAAAGTTCTAAACAATCTTAAAATTTTTAATCACTGCATTTTCCTTAGAAAAGAATTTTTTTCTAAGAAGAGCTTAGGACTTATATGTTAACTCGGAGTGCGAGAGAACACATACTGCCTTTGGATCCAGAATGTAATGGACTGAAGCCCTCTCCGGCGCTTACTGGTTGTTTAACACTGGGCAAGAGCACTTTTCTCCTCTCCTGATGGAGTTAAGGCCACCGAGCATTAAGTGAGGTAATAAGAGTCTGATATTGGCAAATAATGGCCAAGACAAACAAACAGACCTTAGCCGCCCTCTCTCCTTCACGCCTGCAGGGGGATTTTTAAAAAAATAAAGGGAAGAGGGAAGATCCTACTGGTAAACTGAAAACATTACTACAAGCAGCTAATGGTTAAAAATACCAACTAATTCTCCATTAGCTTCAATGCCATATTGCTAAGACTCACTTGTAAGAAGGGCAATTATTGGGCACCTGAGTGGCTCGGTGGGTTAAAGTCTCTGCCTTCAGCTCAGGTCCTAATCTCAGAGTCCTGGGATCGAGCCCCGCATCGGGCTCTCTGCTCAGCGGGGAGTCTGCTTCCTCCTCTCTCTCTCTCTCTCTCTCTGCCTACTTGTGATCTCTGTCTGTCAAATAAATAAATAAAATCTTTTAAAAAAAAAAAAGGCAACTATGTGATCTAGCTTAAGAAATTCCAATTTTAAACACTGATCCATTATTCCCACTAACATCAGAATATCTCAGAAATTCAAATATTTCCATTTCCCACTTCCCAACTATATCTCCCAATCTCACTATCAAAAAACAGCACAAAAACTGTTCACCATACAATATATTCCACACATTTGACTCAAAAATAAAGAAAAAAAAGTGATCACCATACTTACATGGGGGCAAAAGGGGCACTGAAAGTATGGACAGATCAGGAAAACAATCCTAGGCTGCTGGGAACTTATGCCTACCTAGTATTTTTCAATATTCTATCTGAATAAATTCACATTTATGCAACAACATGGATACAATACCCACATGAATCAGAATAAAACCCAGGGTAAAGACCCAGATAAAACCCTGGGACCACATTCTGCAACAGCAGGTAGATCCAAAAAAATGAGATTTAAACACCAACCATACCCTCAAGTCTAACAGGCATTTGCACCAAAATACAAAGCCAAATTTATGCATCAACTATATCTCCAGGGGAGTCTGGAAGGCCCCTAAGAACGATTCACTGTCCCGGCAGTACAGCATCACCAAAAATCTCTTTTTTTTTTTTTAAAGATTTTATTTATTTGTTTGACAGGCAGAGATCACAAGCAGGCAGAGAGGCAGGCAGATAGAGAGAGAGGTGGAAGCAGGCTCCCTGCTGAGCAGAGAGCCCGACACGGGGCTTGATCCCAGGACCCTAGGATCATGACCTGAACCAAAGGCAGAGGCTTTAACCCACTGAGCCACCCAGGTGCCCCCAAAAATCCTCATTTAACCTATGCAGAGCACCTGCAAGAACTGAGAAGCTAGCCAAATTTGAGCAGACATCAGAGCACAGAACAGATGCTCCTGTGGTAACGATGCTGGGATCTGAGTGCAAAACACCTTTCTATTCTACTGGATTTAAAATCATCATCAAACTCGCCCTTTGGCACACAACCAGCAAGGGCCAGTGATTCTCAGTTTATAATATAAACAAACCACCCATTTGCAACATTCTGAACATTTTGGAAAGAGTACAGTTGGGGGGGGGGGGGTTGGAGAGAATGAATGAATGAATGAATGAATGCTTCATTTTCCAAGTCTGCTTCACATTCTCATGTTCCCAATATCCACTGCCAACAAATACCTCCCAGGTCCAGGAAAAAAGCCTTTCAGCATCTGCCTTTAATTTAGCCATTCCACCCTCCTCCTCCCTTCCCACCCCCCTTTCCTTCTTTCCTCTCTTCCCAGTTCCCACCCCACAAGGAATAGGGAGGAACACACAAACATATATACATAAAGTGCTCCCCGCAAACAAATGGAGAAGAGATTAGAGAGAGAAGGGGACGAGGATGTGAGGATGCGGAGGTAGACTAGACAGGAGGAAAGGGCAGTTCCCAGAATGAGGTCCGAAGAGAACCCAAGATGGCTGCCCTTGAGCTTCAGCAAGCAGGGCTGTTTCTGATTAGGTGAGTACAATTGCAGAGCTGCACAGGAAGTGCTCAGGGGGCCCTCTTGGTCTGCCCCATCCCAAACACACTGAAAACCTTTGTACTGTAGCAGGCCCATCTGGAATCAGTTAGGACCAAGCTCCTAGCAGGCCTTTCCTATAAAAACATAAAATGAAACGAAAACTCCCTAAAATCACTATGCTGAGCTTTCCCGCCTACAATTTTCTCAGCCCTTCCCCCCAAATCACCCTTCAGTTCACATTTCTCCATCTCCCATTCTGGGGTCACCTCAAACAAAAGAGTCCTATAAGAACATGAAGCATCCGGAGAGCTAGCATCCTCCCCGGGCCCAGGAACTCCCAGAAAATTACAGCATTTGTGCACCTAAAATAGCTCTTTACACAATTTGGGGATTTTTTAAGTGTTATTTTTAGAAATACAAAGTGGCCTACTTTTTTCTGCATTAAATGAAGCAGATCCTTTATGAAACTTTTTCATAAAACTTGTAACATCGGAGTAGAAAGAGTAGAGAGACACTGTGGGATAGTTCTCCTAGCATTCAAAAGGGAAAGCGTTTTTCCACTCACATTCCTAAGTGAAATTGCCAGTATTTGCTTCTGCAGGAATTCGATTTTTGCTGATGCTTTCTATTAAAAAAGAAAAAAAAAAAAAAAAAAAAA